>JAPEVC010000063.1:0-164228 GCA_027946555.1 Gnomoniopsis sp. IMI 355080 | reverse complement strand
CGCAGGTCGTTGATGAAACGGTCCTTTAACCCGTATGCCCGGATAGTAGCAACCTGGGGAAAGTTTTGTCAGTCACGGTTATCCAATGAGACAGAGTGGGTGCCTGTCAAAATTGGATGTCCAGCGAAAGCAGCCCATCCAGTCAGCCTTGCAACCGAGACACTCGGAGGTTGTTCGCGAGGCCCCGGCAGAGCGGAGCAGTCTTGGATGATCCACATGAAAAAAACTACGAGGCAATAGTTGCGATTCGGGACAGAATGTGGCTTGACAAAGTGTCGGGTAGCAACAACACTCCGGTTGAGGCAAGCAGTGCGCAGTCAGCATCAGCTCGTGTAGCTAGCTGTAATGTTGGTGGTCAGAGACGACCTGTTTAGGTTTCTTACACGCATAACACAGGCTCTTCACGCGATGTACCACATGTTTTCCCCCGCCATTGGGTTACCATTCAGCTTATTTCTAGCCATCATAATTATGCGGCTTACTTTTTGAGTTTGAGTTTTTACTTAATTAGGCTTCTGACATATCACGAGACCTGCAAGAGATGTACAAAATTTTCCTGGCTGCCATCATGCCGGCTTTTCTCTCGCTTCGCAAGCCCAAGCTACAAACGGCAATGCCATACTACCTCTGCCCGCCAGGCTGGTACGCCAATGTAGGCCAAGAATGACCACGTTGCCAAAAGGGAAAAAAAAGTTTTGACTGGGGGAGGCCTGACAGCCACGCTTCAGTTTTACTCATAGTGCGCTGGTAGCGCAATGAGTTCCCAGGCAAATTCCTAACTTAATTTACGTAAATATATGTATTTGTATGAGGAAGGGCCCCCATTTCTCAGCTGCAGAGGGTCTGTTAGCGGCGTGGTGGTGGAGGCTCGGAGATATTCGTGAGCAAAGTGAGCTCATGTCAGATCGCAATGGAACGACTTGTGGACGTTCCCCGAGCCCCGGGGAAGCAGAAACGAAAGCGACTAACGGTTAGTCAAACTTTCCACTGCCCGTTTTTAGGTAGGCAACGTTTCTTATGTAGCGCGCGTGTTATTCGGTGTGAGCGGGTTTTAGGGCCTTGGGGTGGCTGGCTGTGGAATAAGCACCTAATCAGCCCAGGGTACTATTAGTAGAGAATCGCAACGAACACGGGTACTCGAGGTACACGACATGGATGTTCTCCAAGTCCAGGCCCCAGTCCCTGTTTGGTCTGGGGTGTTCTCCAACACCCCGATACTTGCAAGTGGGCTGGCTGGGGGGTGGGGGGGTGTTCCGATAATTGCATCGGATCTTTTATACAGCGGGGCTAAACAACACGAGGCACTTGAAACTTGGGACGAAAAAAAGTTTGGATGAGCAGAGGAGCGGGCCGAATGATCTCCGCAATATTTAGTGTGCTCGCTTGCAGTGGGGGCCCCTTATGTGCAAGAGCCTTACCTTATTCAGCGGAGAAGTGGGGAACTAGGTACGGAGTACTCCGTGAACATATCGAATACCTAAATCCGTCTCTTATTCTCCATTTTGTCGGCTCCAACACCCGATCCCTGTCCTTCTTTTCTTGGACCTTGGTGCATGAGGAACTTTATCATTTTGGTCAACAAACATCACAAAAACAGGGCCAGCTCCGACGACGTCTCCTTATGCTCCTGAAATGACAGGCCACACAAGGCCCTTCCATGTTTCATCTCATCTCTGCGATTCGCTCTTGTGCCGATACGAACAGCGCTTGTAGAGTTTATATTGGCCTGTATACCCCTGCTTCCCCAGATCGACGACAAGGTCAGGGGCAAGAGTCATGGGTCGGATCGCATCAGATAATCAAATCCAATTGCACGTCCCAAAATATCGGATTGTTGGCTCGGCGGTAGCCGTGATACGACGTGGGTGAATATATCGGATTTCGCTAAACGCTGGGCCACTTGGCCTGTCTTAGGTTGGCTCGTGTACCTTTTTTTCTTTTTCTTTTCGGGTCAGGAACGCTTACAAGTCAGGGCTGAGCTTATTTTTCTTGCTAAGCAATGCTTTCAAATGTTGGGTTCTTTGTTTCGGGAGCCCCAGTAGCTGAAAGTTTAGGGGCTCCAAGTCCTTGATGCTTGTTGGGGCAGAGAGTGTGGCGATTTGAATGACAGCACATCACACAGCGACTACTGCTTCCCACTAGCCCACACCACTACAAATGACGTGGTACCTGTGGGCTGTGCTATAGGACTTAGTATTCAACCATCTAGCTCTTAAAGAGGCTCGAGCTCGATAGTGGCAGCGCGGCGCCGTTCCCATGCCGTTTGTCGGGAGCGGCTGGACCATTGGATGCTAACTATGTAGAACGGAGGCCAGCGACCCGAGTTCAGCCCCATTAGGGCTTTTTCCCACTGGCGCTGGTAAGAACGTCCGGCCGTATCACCACTGCAGGAACAAAGGGGCCAATTCCAGCCAGCCATCGAACCTCGTGAAGGTCCATGCCGCTTTTGCCTTGATCCGAGCTTCCTTGGCCAATGCCTAAGTCTTCTAAAAGAATATCAATTGCCAGTCAACCTCCTTGACCTATGTGCTATCTATTTCTCACAATTTTAGAAGGTCCTGTCAAGTAATAAGTTCACCCTCGTTCGTTTCCAAACTCTGTTTCCCATCAGCCCTAAACTGGCTACTGGTGTCCACTGCAATCTCCCACGAGCATTCCCACCCTCTATACACTCGTTTGACATTGAACAATTTTCCCCACCAAAATGCAGCAATTCACACTCTTCTTCGCCTGCGTGACCGCTCTGCTGTCCGGGATTGTCGCAGCCCACCCTGGCCACGGCCACGACGAGCCGATCAAGATCATCAGGGCGAGCATTCTCAATGACACGGACACCTCGAACAGCACCGCTGTCGCCACGGATAACATCCCCGTCTTTAAGGCAGCGGAATGCGAGTGTCCCCCGGCCGTGTGTGATAGCCGCATGAATGCTAAGAGCGTAAGGACTCTCCCAAAGCCACTCTATGTCCCCCACCCCCTCCCATCATCATCATCTTCTTCGAGGAAGTATCATGCGGTCGATCATTGACGCTTTACTGACTTGGTGTTTCTTTTTGTCGCACAGATATGCCAGTGCAAGGCTCAAGCTCTGCTTGCTTGTTATTTACAGTCTGAGGGTGCGTGCGCCAAGCCCGCTGACAATGTGAGTGAAATCCTACCACAGCCCCACACCGCAAAGCGGATCGCACATTTCGACTGACACATGATGTCCCTCTTTCCCAGACATGCTCTTGATTACATGCACATGATTCGGCCAAATTGTGGTTCGGCAGGCGAGCAGGCTACATAGTAGGCAGACAGTGTATGCACGGGCCGTACGTTGGTGGTCTATGAGATTTGGGCTTCAACGTTACAGGAGCACATGCCACCATGCATGTCTCGTCTCACCCTGTTGCGGTGAGGCTCTCCACACAACTGAAAATTACAGATTGACGAGGGATCGGAGTTCTTTATTTTTTCTTCTTCTTCGGTTCCAAAGTGGAGATTACGTAGGATTAGGATCGAGGCGCCTTAGGTTCCCACGCGACCCGGCAATTCTTTCCGTGGCGTCATTTAGACGGGTCCGCATTTGGGTAATATTTCAATATAAATGAAAAAGTTGATTCATTTTCCACACCGGTCCGTGTCAGCAAAGACGGTGTCGAGTCTGCATGCTTCGTGACTGCATGCTCGTGACCTTTCTTCGGAGGCTTGCCAGTAGGTACCTGATTGAATCGGCATGTCGTGAGAAGGCATGTGTTGAATGCCCCCTAGGTTAATCCCGGGTTTGTGGATTCAGCCTTTGCGGCATCCAAAGACCACTTGCAAACAAATCGGGTCTACATGCTCTAATTCAGCCTGTGTGCAACGTACTATGTAAATAAATTATCTTACGCGTTCTTTTACAACTGCGCCCAAAGGTACAACCCTCAAAAAGAGTCTGGTGGTTACCTCGTTGACGAGCAGCCAACCTGTGTAGGAAGGTATGGTTCCAGATTGCTGCGTACCAAAGATATGCCCACGTCGCCGTGAAAGCTTGCTTATCTCCGAGTTTGGTGAGATCTCCGAATACCATGTTATTAAAGTTAAATACCACAGCTGCGAGACTACCCATATGCCACCTCTAATTGTAGAACCATGTAATTGATGCTTGCAACCACCCCGGGTGAGTTGCACAGGGGCGATTTATGGATTAGATGCTTGTTCAAAATTAGAGGCAGGGGCTGGCTTAGACAGCCGCGTAGATCCGAGGCACGTCCGTTCACAAGTAAATCACTTCTCCGAGCGTGTAGCTGTGAAAGCCGCAGCCAGGGAAGGGTCTTTTCTTTTTTTTTTTTTTTTTTTTTTTTGGTTGGTTGGTTGGTTGGTTGGTCATGTCATAATCATATTCGAGGTCTGACAAGATGTATAGATTAAATTCTTTTTCAAAATCTGCCATGAAGACTATCGTGATACGCCATGGACAACAATGTAAATGCCAATCAAAAGACCATCCGTGCTGTGTGCTGGGATGGGTCCGTAATTACCATCGTGGGCGATTCGTACCTATCGCGAAACCTCAAAGAATACTCCTCTGCTGTTGCTGCTTTTGTGTGCCTCCCAAACTTAAGAAAATAATCAAGACAAAAAAGAATGATGCAACTAGTCCGTTTAGTCTTACAAATCCAATAGCAAGGAACGCCCCAGCAGCCTAGTCAAGGCGTGCTTTTCTTTTTGTCTCAGCCGCAGACCACGGCAGTTTGTAGACCGCCATGTGGGTTTACGACTCCCAGCCACACGGTGGTTGTTTGTCTCAAGAAGACATCCGCAAATAGTACCCTTCAAGCTTTGACGCCCACTGTCCGGCTGACAAAGTTCCACAAGTCGACAGCGCACTGCGTAATGCTCTCGCGGGGCATCCAACCGAGCTCCGTCCGAGCGCGCATGTTAGACGCCACGCATGTCCCGACATCGCCTGCGCGTCTGCCCTGGTGATTCAACGGGATCGCCTGCCCAGCGGCAGCCTCTAGTGAGCGCACCGCCTCGAGCACCGTGGTGCCGTTGCCGCTACCGAGATTGTAGGCTCGGAAACCGGTCGCAAGCTTAGCGCTAGCGGTGTTGGTGGTAGTGGCCGTTTTGTTTCCCCCACCGGGCGCTGCCGTGCTAGCGGGCGTTTCATTCTCCACCACCAAGGACGCTTCTGCAGGAACAGTCGCTGCCGGCGCAGGTCGTAGCGCCGCGATGTGGCCCCGTGCAACGTCGAGGACGTGGACAAAGTCGCGCACAGCGCTGCCGTCGCGTGTGTCCCAGTCGGAGCCGAACACGTCGAGCTGGCCACGGTCACCCGTGAGCACTTGCGTGATGACCGGGTAGAGGTTTGTGGGGGCGTTGCGCGGGTTCTCGCCCAGCAGGCCTGATGGGTCGCAGCCAACAGGGTTAAAGTAGCGCAAGGCAATGATGCGCCAGCGGTCGTCAGCCTCGGCAAGGTCGGCCAAGATAGCTTCAGCCATATACTTGGTGCGGCCGTAGGGGCATGTCAGTCCTGCCACAGAAGGGGTGAGGTCTATGGGGTTGTTGTTGGCATCGACGGTGGTCTCGGGGAAATGAACAAGGTCCTCCTCACGGAGAGGGACGCCTGCGTTAGCCTTGGAGCCATAGACTGTCGCGGAGCTGCTGAAAATGAAGTTGCGGATGGCGAATTTGTCGAGAAGCTCGAGGAGGGAGACAAGGCCGCAGACGTTGTTGTTGTAGTATGCAAGTGGCTTGCCTATCGACTCGGAGACGGACTTGAAGGCGGCGAAGTGGATAACCCCTGTGATCCGGGACCGATAGGCCATCTGCCTCCTCTCCGGCTCATCATGGTCGAAAGTTGGCGATGCTGGTGATGTGGGCTTTGATACTACGGGGACAAGATCTGTGTAACTTTCCAGCAGGAAACGCATGGAACGGCTTCTGTAGTCCACGCGATGGAAATGGATGAGTGGCATCTGTGTTCCCCTTTCCTTATGTTCCCTCCCGGCGATCATTTTGACATTGTGTAGCACGGTCTCATAGCTGTTGCTAAGGTTGTCCACCACGATTACTATTCCACGTTAGCTTGTCAGATCTTTTGATCCACAGCTTGCCGTGATGCGGGAAGACGAGTTCCTTACCATTGTAACCAGCCCTCAGAAGTTCCAACACGGTATGAGAGCCAATGAAGCCCAAGCCACCTATTACCAGAACAAATGTTGGGTCGGATGTGGAGGAGTAAGGGCCAAGCCCGGGTAGAGTAGAGGCATCTTCAAGGTCGAAGGTCTCTGGTGTGCTCAGAGGGGAACTTGTGACTGGGGATGCTGGGGACGGTGACGACGTGGAAGAAGATGATGATGTGCAGCTGTCCATGGTTGCGATAGAGTCAGCAGAGAAGATTCGTCTTCCTGCCATTGGTAATT
Source organism: Gnomoniopsis sp. IMI 355080 (assembly GCA_027946555.1). NCBI lineage: Eukaryota > Fungi > Ascomycota > Sordariomycetes > Diaporthales > Gnomoniaceae > Gnomoniopsis > Gnomoniopsis sp. IMI 355080. The sequence goes on along the minus strand of JAPEVC010000063.1, from coordinate 157,836 downwards.
ATGAAGTGAATGAAGAGGGATGAGCGAGTGTAAGGCAGACTTTGGCTTGATGAACGAAAGACTTGTGGTCAAGATTGGCAAGACTGTGGAGATAGGAGCCTCTTTTGTAAAGAACGGAGAAGGTCCAGATGAAGTGTTATTGCTGCAATAAGAGCAGCCGGCAAGCGAGTAAGAATTCGATAGTCTCGAAGACTTTGATAGAGTGGCACTAGGGAAGCATCGTCGTCGGAAGATCTAGCACGGTCGGTGGGTGATATATTGGTTAGGGCACGGAAAAGCTGCGTTGACTTCAGCCGCCTGGGAGCAGACGTGCATTCTCCCACAAAGTGACGGTACTTGGGTCAAGGTGCAGTAGACGCCATGGTGTATCATCTCGGGATGAAGCGAGCGCGGACCACGTCTGACGGCTTGATTGTTGTAGGTAGCTAGTCAGAAAATTCCAGAAATAGTAGAGAAAGCGCCAGTTGGTGAAACAGAGCCAGCAAATGACGTGCCTAAACGAGCGCACTGGGAGGAGGACAACAACAGAGAAGGGGAAATAGAAGGAGTCCCTGCCATTGGTACTAGCGAACGCCCCTTGAAGGAGTTTGGCCCATGCGGTCTAGCACTCGGGCAAACAATGAACAGGCCACTCGAACCCTGGCCCATGGCCCATCATGGCCATGATCCCGATGTGAAGGTCACATCTGGGGGACCGGCTGAGGCCAGACCTCTCTGCACTGGGTCGTGCTCGGCTTGCGCTGCTCGTGGCGTGACCTCGTCAAGAAGGTCGGCTCATAGAACCTAAAAATTGCTCTTGTTGCTGTCTCTCTGTCTCTCATTCTCTGCAGTTTTCGGACCCGTTGGCTATCCGATGTGCAACCTGATGTGAAGTTTGCAACACGTCCCCCGGGGGGGTGCCACCTCAGGGTGGTGCAAGGTGCAACGCCAAGAAGCTAGAAGGAAAATAACAAGCATCATGTAGACGCTGGGGCTCTTTGGAAACCTCGTATGCGGATATGGAGCCCAGAACAGGCAGTCAGACTAAAGTGACTTGGGATGACAGGGCTGACGGACACTTCACTCGCCTGCCGGTTGTACTATGTACTCCGTACCCCTCCCGCCCTCATGGGTCGGACGCCACAGAAAACGCCGGGCATTTCTGGAAATAAGGTCAAGCCACTTGGCCTCGGGATTTCTTTGTGGTGGAAAGCAAAATAGCCACCGGGTGTAAGAGGAAACAGCTAGAAGGTGCGTTAGAGCCGCAGCTGGATGTGTCGAGTCGGAGCTGAGCCCGTGCAGCACATGGCCCCCGATGGCCTACAGCGTGACAGCAAAGAACAAGACTTCGACATGTAGGAAGGATTATGCGTGATCTGAAATACGACGTTGCAGCCAAGGCCTGTACCGATCCGACCGAGACAGACCCATTGGTGTTTCCTGCGATCTAGATGCACAAACAGCAGGGCGCATTGCGCACCTTGCCTCTTTGCCTGCTTGTCTGGGCCTTGGAAGCTGACCTGGAAGCTGATCTCAGCAGGTGGGGAAAGTTTTGCCCCTCGGTGTCGTTCTGGAAAATGGAATCCACTTGAAAAGGAAGCAGCTATTTCAGCCCTAGTGCTGCCCAAGACGAGTGAGTCGTTCTACACACTGTGGTAGTAGCGGCCTCAGGAAGTTGGGACGACGACAAGAAGTTGGACAGTAGTTTCGAAGGAAATGCAAACCTGGTACCGCACAGATGACTGTTCGGGATACCGATGTCACACCAACTTAGCCAGGGGTCATTCTTCTTAGCTGCGGGAGAGGCTGAGGCCAACGCCGGGGATCCTGCTGTTGGGACTTGGACCGGGGGTAGTACACCAAGGGCACGTCACGGTACCTAACCAGGCAGCCAGGCAGCGAGGGCACGTACCTGGTAGGTAGGTACGTACCCAACCTCACAGAACAGATGGGCGGGGGCGCCTCACCTCTACAGAGGCCCGGAACATGGCCCACCGCAGTAAAGTAATTCGCTGTCGTCGCTAGACTGTCCCCATGAAAAAGTTTGTCATGAAAATCGAGGCCGTGCTAAACTCATCAGTGATACCGACGAATGCACGCCACGGGTAATAGTATCGACGCGGCGTGCAGCTCATCTCCAGCAATAAACATGGTGTCGAGCTTGTGAGCCTGTCTGCTTGTGGATCTTGCAGGTGGTCGATTCTCGTCCAGAACAACCGCGGAGCTTGTCCTCGATAATCAACAAGGTAGCCAAGGCACCAACGAGCGGATGCTTTTCCGAAAACCCGAGACTAAGGTAACGTGTGCTTCATCAAAAAGCAAGGAAACCACAAGGAGTTTTTTTGAAGTGTTTTGGAGATGTCTGTGAATAGGCGGCGGACCGTTCCTTGCTGTCTCACTATATCATAGCAAATGGACATTCACGCATGTGACAAATGCCACGCGGGCCGCCGGAGCAGACACGTCGTGCCCTCCTCACCTCGAGTAGAGGCCGTTGAGTTTTCCCAAGCCCTCGGGTCCTCGACCATTGTTCAAACAAGCGGATCGGCCTGACCAGTGGCGGACACCGCAACAAGCGCGGCATGGTCAAAGAAAATGAAATAGCGGCCATCAAGTCCCAACGCTAGCTATGTCAGATTTGTCTTCATTTCGCGCGTGGCGTTACGGTGAGTGAAAGAATTACAAGCCCTGACCGCTCGATTAAGTCTTCAGCAGTTCATGAATGAGTGAATGACGCTTTCATGACCCGTGAAGTCTAGCAGGCGAAATTAGCTGGGGGGGGGGGGCCACAAAACTTGTAAAGCCTACTTGCCGGTTGCCGCATACGCAATAACAGACACATTCAGGTGTTTCGCTTTACAGCGACAGTGTGAGAAAGGGGCCGTGTCCGTTGGGAAAGATCGAGGGAGACGACTATCGATCCACCGTTCGGGTTGGGACTGACATGCGAATCGAGTGATTTGAGTGGAGATTTCACGATAGCCTGGTTATTGTCATATGAGGAATCCACTACAGTACTGTACCTGGGTCTAAAAGGGGACACCACACCTCGGATAGATGCATGATCGGCGCGCAATAAGCTTAAATCATTTCTCGGACATCTGATTGAAACCTTCCGGCGCTAGGCAATACCGTGTACACATGGGACTCCGGTATGCGGCGGGGATAGAGCTTGCAACTGGTGCCCACATTCGCCTTACACCTCGACAGGCAGCCCCCGCCGTCATGTACAGTTCGTACCTTGAAATATTACCCGCGAACTAATTGCTGAGTATGGTAGCAATTACCAAGAACTTTCTTTCGCCTCGCCAATCATCTGGAGAAAGATCATGGGAAATTGTTCGCTGGGGGCGCATTGATGGAACATTCCACCAAAGGCGACAGCCGTTGGCTACCGGTAGCCACCACTCTGCTAATTATATTCTCAAGGCATCAATGCGACACATTCCTATTTTGTCTGCTGTATTTCCGGCCGTGGTGACATTTTCATGCTGCATTGCAAATGCACTTATGATCCCTTGCCTTTCCCACACGGCCCGACGGGATCACTTTTTGCTTCTTCTTGTCCGGTGTTAGCATCCACCGGGATATTAGGCATGTTGATCAATGGAAGCACATGTGCTCATTCCTGCCAGTGGGGCATCTAGCTTTTCCAATACTGCCAATGATCAGCAGATAGCCCGAGTGGCATCATCATCCCTCCCGTGCTTCCTAATCGCGTGCTCACACTAACAAACGTTGTACGGAGACCCGACGACGAGGTCGAGACTGTTGCACAGCAGGTCGTGTTTGTGTGTTGTTTTACTGCGATAGTATGTACTTATTGGGGTTATCGATACCCATGATAAAGAGCTCCTGTAAGGATCCACAGCTATTTCTGGCTATTCTAGAAAGAATTATCTGCATGCCCCCGGAGCTTGTGCGACGGCCGCCCCCAGCCAAGCCAGCCACCTCGTGATTGAAGTCCTGCAGCATGTCTCGACAAACCGCTACTGCAGCGCCCAGAGTGCCACTGTGCCGTGCCACCTTGATCGTCTGCTGGTGTGTGAAGGAAAGGGCTGAGAGGGAGTGTGAGAGAGAGAGAGAGAGAGAGAAAGATGGCCGGCCCGAAGTATCCCGTGGCCATGTCTTGCATCGGCTGTTTCAGTGGGGCGCTATTCTCTGCCAATCGCTGCCGCCTTCATCTGTCGCGCGCTCGAGCATTCTCTTCATCGGCCATTCCTAGTCTTCCTGCTGTGCACGAGTATGGCATGATCACAGCGTCACTTCGTCGACGCCTCCTCATGTACATACTTACTTGGAATTCATAGATCGTACATGCTGCAGCGGTTGCAGAACCTCCCCAGCACTGGCAGACGGGTAGAACTGGATGAACCCCTATTGCATGCAACCATAAGACAGCCAGCGCACCGGCTCGGCTTTCTCTTCCAGAAACGCTGTCAGGCTCCGAGAAAGGTCAGAGACATGATGCAAGCTGGTGTTGTTCTTGTTTTGCCCTGAAAAGCTTGCCATTGGCCGCCACCTGTCAGGTTAAGGTAGCAGCTGCGTGCTTTGCTGTCTTGCGTACTTGGCGTCGGGGCAGCGTGGTCGGCAGTCCTCGGACGAGCGATTTTCAATGGCCCTAATACTATGTAATTGCGGCTTGTACCTATCTATGATCTGCATTGGCGCCAGTCTAGCGGCCGTGTGGCTCAGCTCTCTCTCATAGCTCTCGCCTCTCGGGTGCAGCGAATCCTTCCCAGTGCCCGGGCCCCCTGGACAGGTCGGTGGCCAGGTACCGTGCCTGGCACCGCCTGGTCTCCCATTACTGTAACCCCTGATATTGGCATGGCAAGCGCCCTCGATATATCCATGTTACCGTATTGACTAGAGACGCCTATAGCGAAACCAGTGAAGCCCCAGTTGCGCTGGGTCCTCGCATGGCGTCGATGAGCCAGCTCGTTGGGTCAGCTCGCGGGTCCATGGCGCAGGCCCACGTTCCCCCCCATTGAGCCCTGCTGGTTCCAAGATTGATCTCCAGCAACTGGCCGGGGGACCTACCTGTCCACATTCCTATCAATGGTACCATAGTAGGCCTGCCTGTGTTTTGGAATAATTTGCAAACTTCGCACGTTGCTCGCCTTGTTTGAGACCTCGTTATTTTGTCAGCTTTTGTTTGAATAATACATGGGAGCGTACAACTTGCATTTTGGCTCGATTCGCCAGCGTTCCGAGCACCCGGTGATACTAACTCCGTTTTCTCGTGTGCGTGTGTCTCTCTCTCTCTATCTCTTTCCGGTCGGTTTGTCTGGGCCGCGTTTCTTTCACTTAAGCCGGCACATCGTCCATCTCAGCTCCACTTGACTATACCTAAGCTACTCTCGTCCTAATCCTCGAACAAAGAAAAGCGGCTTAGCTCCAGCCTCCCGTCTACCGAGTCCGTCTCAACCATCGGACGTCTCGATGACAAAAGTGCAGCCCATTGCTAATTGCTATACCTCGAGGTCTGCTGCTGCAGTCTGAAGCTCTGATGCTCTGATGCTCTGACAGCAGTTTGTTGTCATTGTGTTCTTTCCTCCCTCGAATGTCGACGTCGAACTTGACTTCTCGTTAATATTGACGATCTGTGGGCTGTAGTCGACGGTTGTGCGCACTGTCGCGGGCTGCACTCTTACTTCTCTTCTACTACGCCAGTCTTTGTCCAGCATCGTAATCGTCATGGCGTCGTTTTTCCCACCACTCCTCAACACCAACCTCGGGGAGCAAACCTGTGATGGGCCACACTGGAGGATATACTGCAATTCCATCATACCGAGCAGTCAACGTCTCGTATATTCCTACCAATGGTTTACCTTCATACTGGCCATAGTCGCCCTGGGTATACCGAGTGTCTTGGCCTTTGCAGACAGGTCCGCATATGCTTTCAGATCATGGAGGAGGAGAAGGAAAAGGTTCGTCCATCCTATTTCACTCACTAACTGCTACAGACCTCACACTAACCGAACAACAGCAAGAACAAGGCTGGAATTTTGGAACGGACTAAACGCATGGATCCCGCGACTTGTGTGGACCTGTCCACAGCTCAGTCTTTCTGTGTCTTTGGGAAGGAAAGTCCCATTCCGAACTTCGGAAAACTCAATGCTGAGCACGACCTCTTCGTTGTGGCCTTGCCATACCTGAAAGCCGCTGCTGCCATCGACGATGTCGACCAAGGGTCCTTTTCTGAAACATCCAGCACAATTGCTGACGTGCCTCTCCCGACACCTGTGCTCGGACTGGTCGATAGTCAAGACCTGGGAATCGAAACAGTCCCAGATTTCTCGCCATCATCCACGATCGACTTCCTTTCCAAAGTCCACAACGAGAATGCCGTCGTTGGCCTGGTCCTCGACGTTGGTCTTTTGGGCGACAGTGCCACGCTGATCATTCCTGAAATTCTCGTCGGCCTAGCCAGACTTCAGGTCCCTGTGATTCTCAAGTGTCACCATGACAGCAGCGTATTAGCCGCCGTTGATTTCAAGTTTATATCCGGCCTCATCATAGAGAATGCAGCTATTCTGGAAGATGGAACACGGAGGGACTACTTCCGCTCTACCGCGCTACGCGAGGTGATGGATAGAGTGGCAGACCAGCGGCTGGAGCGACCCAAATTTTTTGTTGGCTTTTTCGATCGTTGGCATGTACGGCCCTCTGCAGCCGTAATTCGCAGGGCAGTGAAGCTGGCTGATCATTATGCTGCCGTTCTGGAGCACTGCCAGGTTCTGTCCGGTCTCGACATCGATGGCGTTCCTGGAAAGCAGCCTGTCAGCCTGAGCGCCTTCGAGTACCTCCGAAAGCCCGAGACAGCCGAGTTACAGAGTTCGTGGATGCAGAGAAAGAGGATCACACATGTGGGAAATGGGCGGCGCGACTCAATCGAAAAGGTGGCCAGCTTGCCGTTTGGTGACCTTCAGCAGATTATTCCCGAGATCGATGAACTGTTGAAGCCGCTGGCTCTGCCCGAGGACTTGGCCACTTTGAGGTCAGAACGGCCCATCAAAATCTCACCACCAGACTATGTCCCTTACGCTCCGACGAGGGAGGACTTTTGGGAACGTACCTCTCAGGGCGAGCAAATCTCACTCTACGGTTGTGTCCCGCTCCTCAGTGAACCGACCACAGCGCAGCATGAGGCCATTCTCGATTCCCAGATACATTTGCGAACGCTGAAAATGTTGCAGCGCGCTTCTGATGCCGAAGTGACAAAGCTCATTGAAGTTTACAAGCAGTACCCAAAGACGTCGAAGTACTGGGTCCTTGTACAGGGTCTGGTAACTGGTCTGAAAACTCAGAAGGTTTTCATCTATAAGGGTCTCGGCAGCGGCTTCACTTTGCCCGACAACGCGGCCGAGTTCTGGGGCGTCTCAGCAGTACACAAGGTCTCGCATGACCAAATGCACCGGGACTCGACAATGGGCGAGATCGACTTGTTCATCTCTCGACGTTGTTCTAGCGATATCGCCACGATATTGCATACTTGGCTCGCGCACCATGATGTTCCTCGGCTGGAACGATACGAGGAGGAATTACAATTTGAGCGAATCCTCAACCCACCGGAAGAGGCGGGTGAGCCTGTCATTCTGCCCCTCAGCATCCGCCACCAGATCGAGAATGCCACGCCCGCAGAGACCCTTTTCCTTTTGGAGCAGATCAAGGTGTCCGAAATGACCCATCCCTTCAAATTTGGCATTGAGGAGCTATGTCGTGCGGTCCTCATCGATCAATCTTCGCTGGCATCGTGGAACAAGGCCTCATCACACGGTTTTCTCAGCGGTGGGGAACCAATGGAGGCTCTCCTCCGCCGGCGATTACAAGAGTTTGTCCGCATGGGCGCTTTGCGGCTTCCAACTGTAGACAACCTCCTACAGTTGTCCCAAATCGTAAACAAGATAGTCGTCGACGCTCTCTATAACGGAGATCGTGAGAAGCTCAACACGATGACAGAGTCTCTACTGCACGCTTTCGATCCCTGGGACTCTTGGACACACTGCGAGTACGTAGATGTCAACGCCGATCTTTTTGCTTTGCTATTCTTCTCAGCTTTGCGCACCGGTGCCTTCGAGGACGTCTACATTGAGACAACGGACCGGTGTCCCTTCTTTCTCTCGCAGCCCGATCAAGCCGCAGTGTTCTCTGAGCTCTGGGCACTCGGATCCTCGTGCGAAGCGTACTTCGGAATGCTACCTCGAGACCTAGGCGAAATCATCTACGCCCACTATCGTGAGTTCTTGGACGAGCACCCCCCTCCAGCCGGCTTCAAGGACAAGAAGATCATGACGGCCTTCACCAAGCCGGATCCTGGCGCCGCTCAAGTTGCGCAATTGGAAATGGACCCGGACGGGCCGTCAAGGCGAGGGTTCGACATGTCCAAGACAATGAACAATTTTCGCAAGAGGTTCGCAGAGTTTGGCGCACTGTCCATCTTCTGCTTGCCTGCTATCATTGACATCCTCCTCCTGACGTTCCTCGGAAGGGGACTTTTTATGACTGCTTGGATGGGCACCACACATCTTACCGCTGCGTGTTACGCGCTTTTAATGTCGCTGCTCATCTCAGCTGGCGTCACAGGCTGGGTGGGCAGCATTGGTAATTACTATATCTGCAATGTGCGTCCTACGCCTTCTTGTCTGAAAGGAAGACATGCTAACGTGGAAACAGTATGCATACGATAGCATGATTTACTTTCATGTGCAGCGTCTTTCCGGAGGTTTCATTCTTACCAGCATTGTGGGACTAGTCGGCTTCCTCATTTTCGCTCTCAAGGTTGATGTTGTGTCTGGCGTCGTTTTCTTCCTATACCTGATCGCCATCTCGATGTACTTGAGCCTTCTCGGTACGTAGACCTCCCATACAAGACACCGAGGTAATTACTGACAGTAAAACAGGTGTTATGGCTACGATGCACCAGCGAGGGAGTCCTCTCACTTCTGGACGGACGGTCCTCTGGCGTACGATACCCGTATTCTTCTTGGCACCTCTGCTTTCCACATTCTTTCCCGATTATGATCTCCAGATCTACATTCCTGTGGCCTACTTTTTCCTGGTCCTCATCCTCATCCAATATCGAGCTCTTTGCCACGAATGGTCCACGTGGTTGGACAAAGTTCCCCGAGTGAGTGAAAAGGATGTTCTGAGCTGGGCCAACGCCAAGCAGGAAGCCGAGACCGTTCGAGCAACATCTGTCGCGTCAAACAAGGACAAAGGCGCAAGTACTGCCGTCAAGTCGGAGGAGAACGTCAGCCCCGAAGTCAAGAAGAAGATGGCACTTCTCGCCTTCCGCAGGGAAGTAGAGGCCTATAGCAAAGGTGTATTTGGCCTTGGCGCCACCAAGCGCGTCGACCCTGTCGTGGCACGTGTCGCTAAAGGCATGCCTTTCCTTGACTGGCTCCTCAAGAAGGATGATCCTGCCCGACCTCGTGCGGATACCCTCACGCCCGCATGGTTTGGCCAGGTCAACCAGGCGCTCAAAACACAGGAGCAAATGACACAAGGTCTCAAGGAGCACGACATCTTCTTCCTTTTTCGATATGCTAAATATGATATCGGCGTCAGTGTCGGCCTCTTTCTTGTCGCGCTGATGGATCGTTGGGTCAGCCTTGTCATGAGTGCTCAATTTAACCCAATCAGTGTTTTCATCGACAATTCGGCACGGTACGCCATCTGCTTCGCGATTCTGTATTTCTGTTCCGCAGTCATGACTCTTGATGGGACCCTGCAGAAATACTGGTCCGCCAACTATGCCTTGTCGGACGTGAAGCTGGTTGATTTAGATCACGCAAAGGCAGTCGAGAAGGAGTGGGAAAGTCGCCGGCGCAAGAAGTACCTGACTGCGCTATATGAGTATTCTCACAGTCTCTTCTTTTGCCTCGGATTCTCTACTATCCTTCTCTGGATCTTCTGCGACAACGTCACTGTGATCATTACCTTCTACACCTACGCTATTGCGTACACAGGCGTGATGCTCTTCCAGTTCAACCGATGCTTCACCACGGACGTTGGCTACCACACCACCGCTATCCTCTCTAGTGCTTGTTTTGGCTTCGTTGTTGGATGCACCATCCATGGTGTGTACGGGAACGGGGCGCCTTATTACACCGATATCATTGCGCTTAATGTCGCGTCTCTGTCAGCTGCAGGCTTAACAACTTTCTTTGTCTTCAAAGACCTACATATTCAGAAACCGAAGACCAAGAAGCAGGCAGCTAATAACGCCGCGACATGCTGGACACAGCCAAGGCTGTCAAACCCCAGCATGTCCGTCTCTGAGACTGCGGAGGTGGTTCCATGGAAGAATCTGCCTGGCAACAAGATCAATGTCGACACGAGCGCAGTCATTTCCGAGCGGATCCCTGAGCTGCTTCGTCTGGCCATGGCCCAGCCTAATGCACATGCTCAGAATGCGGCCTGGTCAGAGGACGTGATCAAGGTGGCCCTTGAGATGTGGAAGGCCGGTAGGATTGAGCTGAATCTAAGCACTCGCACTTCTTTCATCGACAGGGGCTTTGGCAGCTCCATGTCCTTTAGCAGATACGATGGCACTCTTCTCGAGATTTCGACCGGTTACTTGTTGGAAGATGAGGTCGATGTACCGACTTGGCAGCCCCTGCTTGCCTATTTTGCCACTGAGGCTATCCTCTTCCACATTGCTCGCGCCATCTTTCAGATGGATCGGCAGCGTGCAATCCAAGCTGAACATTTCTTGCACGAGACGGAGCAACTTTCTCGCCGCATTGACTTCGAGCTCTCCACATCCGATTTGCCTACCCTTATCGAGATTCAGCGCAAGACCAATCTGAAGATCATGAAGCATCTTTGCCTTGGTATTCATGTTGACACGAAGTGGAGTGAGCTCCCGTCGTTTGTCCGAGAGGTCATCATGTGGCGCATTCTCGGCGACCCCGTGTCTGTTTCCCGCGACCTGCACGTGTGGATGGCCAAGCACTCCATAGACATGCAGACCTCCGATTTCCACCTTGAGATTGCTCTAACTATCTTCGAGAAGACTCAGGAGCGTGAGCATGTCAACGCCGAGTACTCTCTGGAGACGGGCGCCGCACCCACCGCCAAGTCGGAGCTACACTGCTCTCCCGTCCAGGTGGGACGTTCGAAGTTCGGCTTCTTCCAAAGAGTTCTCTCAGCTCTGTTGTCCGTTCCACTTGCTATGACAAAATGGATTGGCATTTTGACAGGAGCCGGCTCCGACGTCGAGAGGGAGCTCTGGTACAACCTGCGCTACTGGTATGCACGTGGTCCTATACTGTGGATTGTACTATCGTTCTGGCGGATCTGTTGGTTCTTCAAGAATATTTGGGTATACTTGCTGCTCATCTATCACCGCAAGAATCTTGTCCGCATGTACCGACTTGCGAAGAAGGGAGCCACGAGGGCATTGATCAAGGATCGTATCGTCATTGAGCAGCCGAGAAAGATCATCACGGGGTTTGCGTCTCGCAACGAGCAAAACTCAATCACTCTCGAAGTCTTCGACAAATCACTGTCAACACGTCCAACGGATGTCGAACCGTTCTCTACTGCGATATATGATGATTACTTCCGCCTTGCAAGCCGGCAGGATAAATCCGTCGGTGCGAACAAAAAGACTAATCCTCACGTCTACTCTACATACTTCTATGCGGAAAGGTCCCGAAGTCGATGGCCTTCCTACAAGGAGGTTGTTGATGGTGAAAACTTCAAGCGCTGTTTCTATGACAAGTATGGTCGTGTCACTCACGGTGTCATGGTTTTTGAGACGAAGAAGGAGTACGAGTTCACCTACTCTTACAAGTCCAGCCCAAAGAACAGCCATGAAATCCTACGCGCTGAGTTCAAGCTCGCCAACGTCCCCGCCAGTGATAGCTTCGCAGTCTATTGGGGTGTTCCACTGCGTGCTGACGTTGGCGCGAAGCTCGACTGGGTTCCTTCTGACCGTATCTGCCGTGTTGTGCGCAGAATCGGACAGAGAATGTACACCACAACCAGCAATTACGCCCATCGTCGCGACCCAACAATGGTGACTGTCCTGGAAGACGGCGACGTGCGTTCTCTCATCTCGCAGCCCCCGCAGGTTTTCCCCGAGGAGGCCATCATGGAGAAGCGGCCCTCGGACGTCGCGTTTGAAAATGACGATCTGTTTATTCGCCACCACAGGGACGATGTGCGTCGCATCCGCAAATACAGCGGCCGAGTCAAATCATTGTCGACAATCCTCAACCCCGGCGCGTGGAGTTACTTCAGAAAGAAGAAGATCTACACGCCCGTCCCGACGTGGTGGCTGCGCACCGAGCTGTGGAATAACTGGCTCAAGTCCAACTCGCTTGATGGAATTACCGCTTGCTGGATGGACGAGTTCATTCTACGTGAGGAGCCCACGCTGCAGAGATACTGGTCCTGTCGCTCGACGGGCCGGCTTACTGCGGCCAAGATGGAGCTCGATGAAAACATTGAGCAGATTGTCGCCGCCATCGAGATCGAGAAAGATGTCTCAGAGGTTTGCATGTTGCCGATAAAGGCTGCTGATCTTTATGCCATGGGTTTGGGCAAGGATGCAAACCAGATGACGACTCGTCCCGAGGATTGCTTCAAGGATACCCAGGATCGTATTTCTGTCATCTTCAACGACGTCGGCTGTTGGCCTGAGTCACCTGGCGGTGTATCCAACTGCCGTCGCGACCTCGTCAACGGTCACAGTACGATTCGCAACCATGTCCTCGCCGAGTCGGCTAATGAGTACGGTATTCCTCGCTTCCAAATTGAGAAGAACGTGCAGTCGCTCAAGATCCTACCTCTGTGGGGACTGGATGGCAAAACTCCAAGCCATGGAGTTATTGACAACTTGCTCCAATCGGAAGTCGATCGTAAGATCAACGACACCGAGGTCAATCGTGATATCATCGGCACCTTCGTCCCTATCCTCAAACAATTCGTGAAGGGTGCGCGGTCACGCCAAGTCAATCGAGCCGACTTGCTGAACTACAGCAATGTTATGCTCACCATGTTCAAGTACTTCGAGCACAAGGACTACAATGCTACGTGGAACAGCAAGGAGGTCGCTGGCGCATGGGCTGAGGCATGGCTGGAGAGCTATGATGAGCCGAACATCATGGACCCATCTGAGTGGTTTGAGCTGTCCCGCCCGACCATGACGGATTTCCGCGATGCAATGGCCATCTACAAGTCATACTTCTTCATCTTCAGTGTGCAGACGCCTGAGAATTGTCCGCAGGTCTTCCAGAGCACCCATCACGGTATCAGCAGTCTGTTTGGCATGCTTCTGAAGTACAAGCGGGGTACGACCTTTGGTATTTGGGACCACGCCATTCTCTGGCGTGAGTGCTGCCTCAACATTTCCCCTGCTCAGTGCGAGCTTTCCATTCCCGTCCAGACCATGCTGCTCGCCGGCATTGGTCTAGCAACCCGGCTAGCTTACTTCCATGCCGATGTTATCTTGCCTTGCACGTCGTTCTTCAACCCTATCTGGGAAGCGGATCTTGGCACAGACCGCGGTCAAGTCAACCACCGTAACCAGTTCCGGCGCAAGATTGACCCCATTGTCAACGGCGTGGGCAACATGGACGCTTTCGAGCCAGTCGACAAGGTCCGCACCGAGGTGCCCACGGTCATCATGTTGTCCAACGTGCAATTCATCAAGGATGTGCGCACAGCCGTCTTGGCCGCTGACGTTATCATCAACAAGTTTGGCTTCAAGGACTACCGGCTTGTCGTATACGGTGCACAAGACCGCGAGCCGCAGTACACGATTGATATCGTCAAGCTGATCCAACAGTGCAAGATGTCCGACAAGGTGACCCTTGGTGGTTTCGGACGGCCGCAAGAAGTTCTCAAGGATGCTTGGCTTTTCATGAACTCGTCGCTGTCTGAGGGTTTACCCCTCGCCATCGCGGAAGCCGCCCTCGCTGGCGTGCCCATTGTGGCGACAGCGGTCGGTGCTACCGCATTGGTCCTTACGGATCCCGACGACATGGATCAGAAATACGGCGAGGTTGTGCCTCCCAATGATCCCGTGGCGCTCGCGCGGGCCCAAATTTCATTGTTGTCCATGGTCGGACCCTGGTCCAAGTTCACTGGTGAAGTCGGCAAGAAGGACTCGGTGCCCGCAAGCTTGACGTTGCCCGACGTGATCAAGGACTCGGATGTCAAGTGGCTAACTCAGCGGATGTACGAAAAAGCAGAGTTCCGTCGCGAGGTTGGCATGATGTCGCGTGGCGTCGTGCTCAAGGGCTTCCACGGGAAGCGCTACCTCCGCGAGCACGAACAGATGTACTGGATTCAGTGGCATATGGCGCGGATGCGCGCCGACGAGGCGCTCATGGCCCCGTCCAACAGGAGCTTCCGTTTCGGTGCTCCCGTGCCCCTGCGGTACAGTGATGTGAGTGAGGAAGAGTTGTGGGCGGAGACGGAAGATGTGGGTGTGTTGGATGTCACGCAAAGACGAGGCACCAACGCGCATGATCCCCGGGACGTGGAACAGGGCAGAATAGATGGGCGTGGTAGCCAAAACAGCGCGCTTGCATTGGTGACGAGGAAAAAGTCGATTAGATGGCAGGAGTTCCCGCCGAGCACGAGGGGTTCATTCCTCAGTGTGTCGACTTATGAAGGCAAAAGATTGAGCAAAGCCCCTAGAAGGCCGTGGGTTGAAAGCAGGACACCTTCTTTTGTGTCGTCGAGAGACGCACTGTAGAAAACATTTTGGGCGCTTGGGTTGATCTCTCTCGTTTTATACCATACAAATTGGGCATAGGTACAGGCGTTCGGTGGGGTTAGGAAACCAAAACTTCGCTGTAATATATGTTTTCACAATAAAAGGTTCCATCATTATCGAATACTCATCAACCTCCTCGTCCCTCCTGTTCCAGATCACCTACTAGTAGGCAGCTAAGTCAGCGCCCGAATTCACCTCAGGTTGATATATGAGTCTCGCCCGCTGCTTCATTCATCACAAGTACGTGATTCTCTATTGGCTTAGCGGTGAAGAGTCCATCATGCCGCTGTCAAGCAATTTCGATGGTAAGTAATGTGTAAATCCGAAAAGAACATGTTAAAAGAACAGAAGGAAACATAGAGAGCCGGATAATCACCAATGTTCACCCGCTTACCTACCTAGATAGTCACCCAGCTCTGAGCCCTCGGACCTTTAGGTCATGTAACTTGACTGCCAAACTATGATCATGTCAATCCCCGGCTATGGTAAGTATTAGCACAAATTTTATGACCTTTTAATGTATTCTGTATGTGACGCATCCAGCAATTTCAACTGAATAAGCTTGGTTGCAAGGCAATGGGCAAGCTTCTCAGTGTATGGTATTCACAGGAGACGCTTGAGGCCGCTACTTGAATGGGTACAAGGGCAAATCATCTAGACGTGCAGATTAGGAGGACGAGCTGCCTAATGAAACCTCTTATGTCGGAGATTATAGCCCATGGAGATGGTTAGTGAGTACAAATGTCATCTCCATCATCATCCATGAAATTTAAAATTCTTTTCCCCCCTCAGCCCACCACCTAAGTCCATGCGCCCCGGCTCTCAACAAGTCCCCGGCCCTTATCATGGTATCTCATGCCCTTGTACCATACATCGTTGACATCTTCACACAATGAATCGTACGCTTATTTTATGCCATAAAGATGCTGAACTGACCAGAGGTAGAGTAGATAAACTGCACTCCAAACAGTCGCAGGAACAGTGATAGTGGAACCCCTGGCCAATAGTTCCGTGACCGCTCCACACGAGAGGAAAAGGTTATAGTTCTAAGTTTCCCGCGTTCTCAGTCCCGTATGATATAAGCGTAGTCTTAAGGGCTCGTTTGTCATCCCCTACCGTTGGAAATTTTTGATGTTCATCTGTATTCAAAACTATGGGGGTATGGGATATCAACCTAAAGCTCGACTTGTTCTGTGCGACTTAAAGCCACTTGCAGCGGCTTGCAGCGACTTGCCACAGGAGCCAATTGCCACGTTACCCACCTGGTATTCAGAATTCTGCGCGGGGTACGTGATGCTGACAGTCTGGTAATTAGGCGTAGCGTTATTTCAGCCTCCTGGTGTATACGTCCATGAATTCGCTGGTATGGGTCAATGGATCTAGTACTACCGATAAGTAGAGGTCATACATAGGTAGACAAGTGAAGCAAGTGCTCCACTCCTTGTGAGACTTCTCGCTCAAGGTTGCTATACGGACTGCAATCGCGATCTCGTACCTACTTATCAAGGAACTCTCTAGATAGCCACAGATATTATGGAAGGGGGCTCAACTGGTAAAATCGGCCTATGGATGGTCTGCATACCTAGGTGGCTTTACCTAATTGGCTGAGGCTCGTTGATCACAGAAGCGAGGACTAATATTGTCGTCGAGAAGTCTGAATTTGTTCTTTCTCTTCGAAGAAGAGAGGATAACATAGGCAACTCACATTCACGCAGACGCAGGAAATAGTTGAGCATATTGGTAGGTCCCCTGCACCTCGTGCAATTTAAGAGTTCAAGTGATAGTTGTTCCGAAGTTTTGCCTTGAGCTGTCTGGTTCGTGGACCTTGAATTGAGGCTAAATGCTTTTGCAGGGTCTGATAGTCCGGAAGAGGCTGAAGATCATGTTACCTCCCTCCAACCTCAGTAGGCTTGGCTGACACCCGACGGGATCGACTGCCGTTAGTCCAATGTCGCGCTACATCTTATATGGACCGCATGGCTCGCTCGAATAGCTAGGCTGACTGCTCAAGTTTGCATTTTGTGTTGGAACTCGTGTTGCCCAATCTCACTTTGCCATTCGTTTTGAATCGTTCGCAGTGCAGACTGGTCTCTGCTACAAACCCCTCCACATACTACGATGTCATCAGACCGAACCCCTCTCTTGGGACCAGCTGACAATGAGGACCGCTACGAGCTCACCAGCCCCACGGCCCTGCCCAAGGCGGGTAGTTTTCTCTGGAACAAGAGAATGATGATTCACTTCACCTGTCGAGGTTATGCCACTGCGCAATTCATGCAGCCCGAGCCTGCAAAGTACGCACATGCGCCCAACATTGAGGCCAAGACGTTCATGCAGCCAGAGCACCCATACTATGCTCATCATCCCGGCCGCTTTGTGTACGTCAAAGACGAAGAGACAAATGAAATATTTTCTGCTCCCCACGAGCCTGTCAGAGCCATACCGGAGGAATACGTGTTCTCTGTGGGAAAAAGTGACGTCTCATGGACCGTCATGGGTCTGGATGGCATTCGCATAGAGATGAAGCTGACTCTGCCAACCGAAGACGTAGTGGAGTTGTGGACCGTCAAAGTTACTAATGTGTCTTCTCGCCCGAGAAAGATTAGTCTATATCCATATTTCACGATAGGGTATATGTCCTGGATGAACCAGAGCGCTGAGTATCGGAGCGATCTGGGAGGCGTCGTGGGAAGCAGTATCACTCCATACCAGAAGGCCGAAGACTACTTCAAGAACAAGCAATTGAAAGACAAGACTTACTTTCTGTGCGGTACTCCGCCACTTGCTTGGGAGGCTAGACAGGAGGCATTCGAGGGCGAGGGAGGCCTTCAAGCACCGTCGGCAATACGGACCGCCCTCACGCTGAAGGGTGGCGACGCACGATATGAGACTCCAGTAGCAGCAGTTCAGTACCGACTGCATATCTTACCGAACGAGAGTACTTCATATCAATTCCTTTTCGGGCCAGCCTTGGACGATGACGAGATCCAGACCATCAGGGGTCGATACCTTAGCCAGGAAGGTTTCTCGACGGCAGCCGCAGCTTATGACAAGTATATTCAAAGTGGTGAGGGCTGCCTTCGGATTGAAACTCCAGATCCTCATTTGAATGATTTCATCAACAACTGGCTCCCCCGGCAAGTTTTCTACCATGGCGACGTGAACCGACTCACAACCGACCCACAAACCCGGAATTACCTGCAAGACAACATGGGAATGGCCTATATCAACCCTTCCGTAGCTCGTCAAGCTATTGTCACAGCGTTGTCACAACAAGAAAAGTCCGGAGCCATGCCCGATGGAGTCCGACTTTCCCCAGACGCAGAGCTGAAATATATCAATCAAGTCCCACATACTGACCACTGTGTCTGGCTGCCCGTCGCCCTCGACGTCTACCTAGGAGAGACGGGTGACTATGACCTTCTCAAGGAGACCATCGTTGATGAAATTGGCCTATCGTTCACTGTCTTCGATCGTTTCTGCCGTGCCATGGACTGGCTCCTCTCCACGGACGCCCGCGACGCCCGCGGCCTGAGCTACATCGCACAAGGCGACTGGTGTGACCCTATGAACATGGTCGGTTACAAGGGCAAGGGTGTCTCAGGTTGGCTTACCGTAGCCACAGGCTACGCGCTGAGACTCTGGGCCGAGGTCTGCCGGCAGACCGGCCAAGAGTCCTTGGCGAAGAAGTACGCAGAGGGCGCGGCCGAGGTCAATCAGGCGGCCAACAAGCACTTCTGGGACGGCGAATGGTTTGCCCGCGGCATCACGGACGATAATGTTACTTTCGGTGTCAGGGACGACCCGGAGGGTAAGATCTGGCTCAATCCACAGGCGTGGTCGATCTTGGGCGGCGCAGCGGATGAGGCAAAGATCAAGAAAATACTGCCGCGGGTTGATGAGTTGCTAGGCACGCCGTATGGAGTGTTGATGTTTTGGCCGCCATTTAGTGGAATGCGCGAGGATGTTGGGCGTGTGACGCAAAAGTTCCCAGGACAAGGCGAAAATGGAGCGGTATACAATCACGCGGCGGCCTTTTATATCCATGCGCTCTACAGCATCGGCCAGGCAGACAGGGCCTACAGGTTGCTCAAACAGATGCTACCTGGCCCGAGTGAGGAAGATTATGTGCAAAGGGGACAGTTGCCTGTATACATCCCGAATTATTATCGGGGTGGGTGGAAAGAGTATCCTGAGCGAGCCGGACGATCTAGTCAATTGTTCAACACAGGGACGGTTTCGTGGGTATACCGAAGCTTCATTGAGGGGCTTTGTGGATTGCGTGGCGACGTAGAGGGCCTTCGCATCGAGCCACAACTTCCATCTGACTGGAATGGTCTCAAAGTCCAACGGTCGTTCCGCGGTGCACAATTCAATGTGGAAATCAAGCGCGGAGATGTGAACAGTGTCGAAGTCGTGGTGGACGGCAAGTCGCTTCCCGATCCACACATCACTGGTATCCAGGTTGGAAATGTCTATCACATTTCTGTGACGATGCCCAAGATATGAATAGCTAGGCTGCGTTCTACAACAACTAACCTGGGCTTAAAAAAAACGAGCTTTTCGTAGATGGATTGTGGTCTAGGTATTGAAGTTGTGAGACCGGGCACTGGAGAGACTGTGGCAAGGCGATGAGAACGAAGGCAACAGCACAAGTGCTCAAGAAAACTTAGGTGGGAGAATAGAATGGTCACAAGTGGTGAATATATTTACAACCCCTGAGAATAAAGCCTAAGGCCACCGGCTAGGGCAGTCTTTTAAAGTATCTACAACAAAAAGCTCGCCTTCTTGATTCCTGCTCAAACTTACATACTGACACCACCTTATATGCTCTTGTACCACCATTCGCAGCTTAGAAGCTCAGAGTCTGACCAGCAGTGCTGGTGACCGAGTCCTTAACGCTGGCGGATCCGAGCAGAGTGTAGTCGTAGGGAACAGAGTCCAGAGAACCAGCGTCGGCAGTGTTAGTTCCGTCGCCAAGGTCGACGTCGTTGACAGTGGCGTATCCGACCTCGTCAGAGTCCGCGCTCTCGATGGCCTTGTCAACTCCAGAGAAAGCACAGGACTCGACAAGGAGCTCGGCACCCATGCGGGTGTTGATGCCAGTGTCCATGTTTTCCATGTAGCTGTTGAAGATGTGACCGGTGCCGAAGCGGAAAGAGGGACCACGGGAGTTGATGTTGGACCAGTAGTTGTTGGCGTAGGTGATGATCAGGTGGTCGGTGTCCTCGTCGGCGTTGGAGTCGGAGTGACCAACCAGAGACGCCTTGTAGTGGTCGTGGAAGTAGGTGTTGGAGACGGTCACGTAGTCAGCAGCGTGAGTCAAATCGCAAAGACCATCGTAGTAGTCCTTGCCGTTGTCTTGGTCGGAGGAGAGATCGCAGTGGTCGATCCAGACGTTTTGAGAGGCCTGGACGGCAATGGCATCACCGGCATCTGCGGTGACCTTGGAGATCTTCATGTTCCTGATGATAACGTTGGACGCGTCCTTGACACGCAGACCAATGCCAGTCAATGAGGAGCCCGAGGCACCAATGATGGTCTTGTCCGAGGCAATGTCGACGGACTCGGCGCCTTCGAGCTGGCCATCAACAATGATAATGGCAGCTCCATCGGCACCTGCGGCCTCGATCAACTCGTCCAAAGACGTGACAGTGGTCTGAGAACCAGCCGCGCCACCAGTAGTACCGCCGTTCTGAGTGCAGTATCCAATATCGCACGCATCCGTGACAGAGCCGGTAGAGCTCGCATTGCGAGGCTTGACGAGGTTATAGGCTGGGAAAGCAGAGGCGCCAGCGACCATAACGGAGGAGAGGAGAGTGAGCTTCATTTTGAGGCTTGGTGTTGCAAAAGGGACTTGTGGAAAGAATGTGAGCTACCAGAGCCTACGAGTAAAAGTTGCAGTGAAGTTGTGTTAAAACGAAGGGAGTGTAGGAACCTCTGGGGCTAGAATGAATGTGTTGATGAATATGAATTTTGTCTTTCGATAAAGTAGCGCCTTCGCCATAATTTATATCAAACTACTGGGCAACATCTTGCCCCTATCGTTCTGGGAACAACCTCCGTGAGCTCATGTTGAAATCGCCTCCATCGCAGGGGCAACCGAGAGTCTTCGTGTTTGCTGTATAAAGTGGACAGTATTTCCTCCAAAAGAGTGTTTCTCCGTCCCTCTACGGTCTTGGCTGCTTGGCGGCGAGGGTCACCTCCACATGTTTCGAAACCATGTGGCAGATCCTGTTTGCCAAGCAGCTTGAGCCCACAACGGCAAGGCGAGGCCATTGGGCAATGAGGTCCTTCCATGCAGAACTCCAAGCTTGGCGACGCTTCTCTTGAGATTTACCTCTAACCACAAGGAAAGGAAAGCATGCAAGGAGACATGCGTGGATGTTTTCGACGAATCAAGGATAGCCATGGCCAATATGGTCTCGGTTGCTTCTCTGGAGCCTCATTCCCACCTGGACATTAGCGGAGGCTAGGAATCCGACATCTTGAGGAATCACAGTTTTGAGATACTCACACAACAACGAATACGGAGGTTGTCTGCCCACGAAACCATCAATCGCAGGAGAGTGAGGGCCCCCGCATGCAACGCGTTTGCTTCCCAAATGTGAACAAGCGCACCTTACATAGTTCTCCGCGAGGTTGAAAACGGAAGCTCCTTGAAATTCCGCAGTTGTTTGATGCTTCTTGGCGGCTCCGCCTTCGATTTATTCTGGGGGCCGTCTGCTGAACCCACCCTGCCACTTCGGGAAAGGGGCAATCGATTGTGGCAGCCGCCCATTTACCTGTATTGAAGGAGTCATGAAACGAAACATATTTTGACTCAACAACCTTGCGTGGAAGCGAGGTGACGCGCTTCGACTGCTGGAGTGGTTATGTGCATTTCATCCCATCAATCAGCTTGATCCCATCGACACCAGGGACTGCTTTATCATCCGAACCACCTCCATATTTAGTAGTGTGTGCGGGGCTCACACACTCTGAGAATCTGGTAATCGTCTGATGGGAAGGGAAGGGGATCATAGTATCGCTTGCGAGCCGCCCATATCGTGTCGACAGTCCCTACGAAGATTAATGTGGATCTCCTTGCCACCCCCCCCCCCCTTCGGGATCATGCTGTTTCAAAGGTCCCTGCGAAGATTGTTGTGGGTCCTCTTGCAGCCCCCATACCCAGAATTACCATATGGTCTCTTCAGCTTCTGGACGGGTAAACAGCAATGGATTCTCAGGGCAGCGGAAGGGCCGGATTGCATGATCAAGCTAGTGTGAAGTTTTCTGAATGATTTTTCATAGCGTAATAAGCCTGCTCCACCGCTGCATAGGACTTTTTCCTGTACAATTACCACACCAAGCCTGACCGCAGGAGATGACATTTACTCAGTGCAAGCACGACTGCCGGCAGTAACGAAATCGAGATTCGAAATTGGCTTTGATATCGATAAAACCAAGAAGATCGTACGTGTGCAACGATTAGATATGCTCAATCCCACTTGATGATTGGTTTTATCACCTATTTTGCTTTCGGTCAGCGTTCTGCTTTGGAGCAGCATTGTATTGGAGCTGCCTTACTTTACCCTCGTGCATATCCTGCAGAGCCTGGTCAAAGTCCTTAATCGAGTAGACTTTGCAAATTTTATCGATCGGAAATCTTCCCTTTAAATGAAGATCGATGAGTTCGGGGATGAACTAGCAAAGGTAAGATTAGTCCCGGAAGAATGCTTGGTGGCTAGATTGATAAACTCACCTTGGATGGCGTTGCCTCCCCTTCTATTACCGCACGAAATGTCTTGTTGCCCAAGAAGAATGGAAGGGTCTCGATGTCAATCTTGACACCTGGACGAGGGACGCCAACAGAGACAGCCGTCCCGCCGTACCCTATGCAGTCTACTGCAGCTTGAAGAGCACTCGGGGCTCCGCTGCAGTCAATGGCCACGTCTGCGCCGCCGCCAGTGATCTCGATCAACTTGGCGGTAAGATTCGCCCCCTCCTTGGCAGAATTGACTGTGTGGGTTGCGCCGAGCGACTTGACAATTTCCAACTTGTCGTCCACGACGTCCACGCCGATCAGTTGCCTGACTTCCAAATGAGCGGCGGCCATCAGTGCCGCCATGCCGACACTTCCAAGCCCGAACACAACGACCCGTGCGCTTTTGGTGGGCTTGACGGCGTTCAAGACGGTGCCCGCACCAGTCTGGAAGCCACAGCCCAATGGTGAGAACCATGGCAGCATTTCCGGGACGGGACACTTCACTACGCTGTAACCCTCGACCACCGACATGCGCGCGAAAGAGGAGTGGCCAAAAAATTGGCTCCGAACGGTCGTCCCATCCTTGAGCCTTGCTGGGGTGCTGCCGTCGGCTTGCCTTCTCGCCCGGAAGTTGACACTATTGTGATCAAAGCAAAAGGTTGGCCGTTCCTCGAGACATGGGTCGCAATTTTGGCAGGTTGTGTAGGATAGAAGCACCTGGTCACCCACTTTCAAGGACTTATCTTTGAAATCTTGCCCAATAGCCCTGACGATGCCGGCTCCTTCGTGACCCAAGATGACTGGGTATTCAGGAATGGGCAGCTGGCCACTTTGGACGACAATATCCTGTATGTTTGGTTAACGCATGTTCGCACTGCGTGTTGTGCTCAACACCGATTACTTCTGGCCAAGCAATGTTCGTCTCACGCGCGCCTTCAACATCTTATCATCCTTTCTGGCCTTTTCGTTTGTCACCGCGTCCCATGCGCTGGATACACACTTACTGTATGACAGATGCCGGAGTACTTCATCTCAACGAGAACCTCATTTCCGCGAACCTCATCGAGGATAATGGGGCCTAGCTTGAAGTCTTCTCCGGGCTTGGCCACGATAATGGCCTCCGTTTCGATGTTCGTTGGTGACATGCTTCGGGCGGTTAGATTGGCTGGTTTCGAGGGAAGTATATGCGCTGTCAAAGAATAGGTGAATACGTTGACACAATGTTACAATGAAACAGTGCAGACTTTGGGCTTTTTCAAGACGTGTCCAGTGGCCTAACGGAATAACGTTTAAGTCGGGGCGCTGCGACATGTGAAGCGCCCAGCCTGGCACTCGGGCGCCCGCGATACAAAGCCAAAACAGGCGGAATTGCGGGGTGTCGGCGGGAGCACTTTGTCGTCCCGCGGCTGATCGTCTTAGTGAGGAGAACCAGGTGTTGGAGTCTTGGAGATCATCTGGTGGAGAGCCAAGCAAGCATGGCGGTAGTTGAGGCGGCGCGCGCGGCCAGCCTTGACAAGGACCATACTGCCAGACTGCCGACAATTTTGTTACTCCGAGACTCGAGACTCAAGGGCTGGCGGGGCGGTATATCGGATTCGGATCGGTTCCGGTGATCACCTGGGCATCTAGCAGCCATGGCGTCTTGCGCGTCAACGTGCTGTGGTAAAAGCAACTAGGGCTGACGGACAGTGGAAACCGGGGACTGGTTGTGCTAGAGTCATGCGCAAGGATGGAAGCTCTAGACTTCGGGCAACATTTATTCCGAGAGGCCATGTTACCTCAGTCTTCGATAGCGAAGAGTGATCATCGTGGTGCATACTTAGGCAGCTGTCGTGACTTGTTCTCGCAGATATCGGAGCTGTATATGTAGTAGGATGAAATCAAGAATGCAACGCTGTGTGTGTCTGGGTAGGTACCTAGGTACTTCGTGCAGCAGACAGTACGACCCCTGCTGAGATGACTAAGCTGCGAGGTACCCAGCGTCACTTCCTCGCCTTGGGGAGGCGTGGGCTTATTTATCGGATCGACGACAGTCCTCAACTCCACTCCTCCAGATCGAATCTTGCGCCGTCGCAGTCTTTGCTCCTTGCTTCGCTACTCTGGCTTTGATACGTCTTCATCTTGGTCTAGACTCCACGCAATCATATCCTATTACCACAATCAGCATATGTACCTATACGTCGCTCGTTCAATCCACAACTACCCATAGTCAATATGGACGACCAATTCGGTGGCCGCACTGACGATGACCTCTTTGCCGACGAGTTCGAGCCCGTAGAAGACGAGCAGTCTGTCCAAGTCGAACCTGCACCCGTCCCAGCTCCCGCTCCCGCTCCAGCTGCGCTAGAACCTGCAGCATCGACAGCTGCGCCTGCTATCGCATCTCAGCCCGTCCCAGAAGCTACTCCAGTGGCGAATGCGAGACAGCCCTCCCCAGCCGGCGCACCTCGAGGACTGCACTCTAGTAGACATGCCTCCCAAGCCCCTCCAGCCTCAACACCGCGCGCGCCTCGAAATCACCGCTCAAACCAGCCCACCAGCACAGCCAACAACCACAACAATAACAATGCCGCCTCTGGCGCTGCTAGCTCTCCCAAGTCTTCTAGTCCAGCTCCAACGCAGCCCACCTCTCGCCCAGACGGCGCGCCCGCGTCCGATCGCCGCCATCAAAACAAATCTGCCCACGCTGAACGTCTCGCCTCGGGCGCAAATCCGCGCACAAAACTGACAGAGGACGAGCTTGCTGACAAGATGCGAAAGATGGCCATCTTGAACGCTGAACGCGCCGCCAAGTTCAAGCAGGAAGAGGCCGACCGTCAATCGCACGAGGTCGCCCTGGTCAAGGCAAGCGAGCAGGCGAAAAAGCGCCGCGCCGAGGAAGCGGAGCGCAAGAAGCGTGAGGCCGCAGATCGCAGACAGATGGACGATGAGAGGGAGCGAAATCGGGAGCGCAAGCTCAAGGCAATGGAAGCCAAGGCAGGCGGGTCCTGGGATGAGGGGAAGGAAGAGCGTGAGAGGGAAGAGGAACAAAGAAGGGGTGGGTTCAACTTCCGTGGAGCTCATGGTGGTGTGCGCGGTGGGGTGTCCCGAGGCGGTGGGCTTGGTGGCAGCAGATTTGCTGCACCTACCGACGACGCGGATTTTATGAGCGGCCACGAAGCTGGCCGCGGTCGAGGTCGAGGTGGACGGGGCGGTCGAGGCCGTGGGGGCTTCGATCGCGACTCATCCCGAGACGAGCACTCTGGGTCGGCGCAGCAGGGCAATGCGCCCAAAGGATCGGCTTCGAAGTCCAACATTCTCTCGAAAGAGGATTTCCCAGCGCTACCGGGTTCTTCAGGAGAAGCGCCAAAGAACAAGAAAGTCGAGACCGCTGCCAAAGCAGACCTCGCCTCGCCGTTGTCACCACTCGGCAATTGGGGCGATGAAATGGACGCCCAGGACGAGAAAAATGCGGCAGTCAAGTCCTAGTTGGGCGTTGTGGAGGCTGATAGAGAGACCATCGCAAACAAGCTGTCCGCGGGCGCGATGTTCATACTGCGAGGCGGCGGTTGTTTCCACCCAGACGCCAGCGGAATTTGTGCCCGGTGGCAGGAATGGGTGGACGAGGTACGGTCGGAATGTACAGCCGAGAATTTGCAGCTTTTCGACTTCGTGCCTGGTGGAGAGGAAATCAATCTGATCTCCACTGCGGACGGGAAGGATGTCTTCTATCAGTGGAAGGATGGCGAATGCTTGGTCGTCCCTCACCAGGGCCATTTTTGGAATTTTCATGGACCAAGCCTCGCGGTAATAGTTGGCAAAACTTTTACAGCCTTTTATTTGAAGGGCCAACCACAAGGTACAAGGGCATGAAGATTGGCTGATATGTCTGTCTGCATCCTTGACTGACACACGACATAGCACCCTACTTTCAAGGTGTGTGCATCTGACCTTCAGCGGGAAAACAAAACAAAAGAATAATGACTGTGAAGAGGGCAAATCCCAGCGCTATTCTGGTCAGTGGCAATGGAGTTTACCCACGATAGACTGTATTTGTAATTACCGTCGGCATCCGGGCTTTCATTTCTTCTGCTATCATGACGTGACGAATCGGGATACCAGAGATGCAAACAAGGGCACGGTTAAGGATTTGAATAGTCATTCCCAATAGCGACGAATTCAGTCTGCTTCTCAACAGATAACACGCATAACGCCTTTGGCCCAATTTCAAAGAGTGAAGTGAGACCAGCAGCGTCACCAGGAAGGTGGTTTGTTTGTTTGCTTCGAGCTGCCTAGTTCGCTACCTTCACTTCTTGTTCTCCTGTTGCTAGACCGCAGATAGATTTCTTCATACTTTCTTCCCTCCTCACTATGGCTGCTCCTGCAAGTTAAGCGCCTCTTCGCCGATGCGAATTTCGAACTGCGAATTGATTGCAGAGGCGCGGAGGATGGCCTGGTAATTGATACGGTGCGAGAAGCAGGTCATGATTGACTGCATAGTCCCAGCTGGATAACTGCCCCTTGCGCTGTTGTCATTGATGATAAACGCCATACAAGGCTGGTCTGCGCATTGTACTGTAATTCGCTGGTGATGTTTGGGGGTGGTCATGTAGGGCTCCCAAGCGACGCTGATGACCCTCCCCCTGCTTGGTCATTGGTCTGAGGTTGACTGATCAAGATCTTGATTTTGCAGAAGACCTCTTCAGAGATCATGTCCGGCGGAGTGAAGACACCTCGATCCTTCAGTGCAGCATCGCCCGGCCCTAGTGATTCGGTCCGCTAGGTCGCATCCTTCATACAGTCAACAAAATTGTGCGGACGGTCACTCACAGCCCTGGCCAGGACTATGTTCGGGTCGTGCGAAGTGGTTTGTCGAAGTGGTTTGTTGTGTGATGCCCTTCTCGCAGACAACCTTGACGTATAATGTAAGGCCTTGTTCGTGTCCTTGAGGACCGCCGCAAGGCAGGGGGCCCCTTCCCTTCAAAGGCCTGTGGAACTTCTGATAAACTCGAGTGCCGTACTGTTTGTCAGCATTCCCGCGATTAACGCCCTCTCTGATACCCACGGGGGCATCGGCATCATGAGAATTTGCTATCACCTTACCAGCCACCTCGGAATCGACCACGGCCTCCCCTGTAGCCGCCTCCGCCTCGGGGCCCCCTTGGACCTCGTCCCCAATCGCCTCCACCTCCGGGACCTGTGGGAACACCACCCATTTCCACATCGTCTCCAGTTCCCATACCACCACCGCCCATCATTGGACCTCTCAGGCGGCCGCGCATCTCCTTGGGGAAAGAGTCGAAGGTCTTGCGCATCTGCGCATATCCCAAGTGCATCTTGCCATAAAAGTGGTCTGCAAGTCGGCGATCGTTGTCCAACCGTGACAGATATGCACCACAGACATCGCACACCTGAAGCTTCTGGTGTCCACTGGGGCCGGAAGTATCACTGAGCATCTTGAGCTCTCTCTCCCGCTCCGCCTTTTGCTGCTGAGCCTGCTTGACGCGATAAAACTCGTCATAAGCGCGCCCCACCTCGCCTAGCTCTCCCAATATCTCCACCTCCAGCAGGCCGTTGTTGATGCTCGCTGTGAGATCCGATATGGACTTCAGCAATACGTTCGTCTGGCGGATCTCATCGGGGGTCTTCTCCAGCCTGCGCTGGGCGACATCTATGCGCCGGTTGCACTCTTCGATGTACTTTTGAAGGTCGCGCATATAATCATATTCGAAACCATGGCGCTTCTTTTCTTGCTCGGGGAGGGCCTCGTACTCGGCCTTGAGTGATTCGCTGTGGACTCTGGGGCATGGACCGAGATCCTGCTTCGTGTTGGTGAAGAGATCGTGGGGGCAGGTACCGGCGATGTAGGAGCGACAGGCTTTGGGGTCGGTAAGGGAGATTTGTGAGGAGCGCGTGGCTACACCGCCGCCCATAAGCTGCTCTGCGGGAGGAAGTCAGACACTTTCTTTGCTATGTTGAGGGATGATCGGGTATACAGGAGGAGGGACGTACCTAGCAGCTTTCTCTGTTCTGCAGCCATTAGGCGATAAGTGCGCGCGCGTGATCGAGTTCTGTACGTGAGAGTGTGTATGGACTGGTCGGCAAAACAAAGGCTGCAGTTCTTCGATGCGCGATTATGGGACTGAGACTGGGGAGTTGCTGTGGTTGTGTTGTGTTATCTCGTGAACCTGGTGATAATTGGGCGCAGAAATTCAAAGCTGCAGAAGGTTTACGTCGCGCCGTACCTGAGTCAGCATCTAGAGGTAAGCCAAACTGCCAAATTGAGGCTGAAGTTTAGCGGATCCAGGTAGTAATGATCCCAGTCTCCTGCAAGGATCCACAGACAAGACCCCAGATCTACCCCAACTTTGGTTCTGAAAGTCGCGACCGCGCTGTCATCAAGTCCAACCACACCTGGACAATTGCACCTCGGCCAGCACAGCTCGAGCTCCTCAGACGCGACCCGGTCCAGATGGACGGTCCTTAGCCCACGATGCACCACCACTTCACACTTGTCCTGTCCTTTTTTTCCTTTCTAGTGATACCCAGTGTTGCGTCTGACTACCATGAACAGCTCGTGCTGAAGCCACTGCCCTTTTCCGCCCTCCTCGCCAGCTTCAACTTCCGTTCCAACACCACCGTAGCCGAGTTCGATGCGCATAACTTCCGCTTCTTTCCACGTTCCCTGGCCCAGATATTAGAGTACTCGGGCACCAAGGAACTCCACCTACGATTCAGCCTAGGAAGATGGGACGCCCAGAACTGGGGCGTGAGGCCGTGGGGCGGCACGAGGGAAGGCGGAACAGGCGTTGAGCTGTGGGCTTGGCTGGACGCGGATACTGAAGACGAGTAATAACAATCTGAATGTTGCACTTCTATGCCAATTGCTGACAAAATGGTATCGTAGAGCAGACCGTAAATGGTCGACCCTCACGAATGCCCTCTCTGGCCTGTTCTGCGCCTCCCTGAACTTCATCGACGGAACACGAACAACCCGACCCGTCATGTCCTTCCAACCAGAGGGCCACCACTCGAGTGCAACGGCTGAAAGCCTACATTTACTCCATGGTACTTTACCTCGCGAGGTTGTCTGCACTGAGAATCTGACTCCGTTCCTGAAACTGCTACCGTGCAAGGGCAAGGCCGGGATCGCAAGTCTGCTGGATGGGCACAAGCTATTCGACTCATCATGGCAGAGCATGGCTATCGATGTGAAACCCGTATGTCCTGAGGGAGGCGACTGTGTGCTGGAAATTGAACAGTCCATCGACATGGTCCTTGATATCGACCGCTCCAGAAGACCAAGAGGTGAGCCCTCACTTTCGCCTCTAAGCCTTTCGACCGTTCTAACATCTCTCAAGATAATCCAATTCCTCGGCCACCCCCAAGTCGAGATCTGAAGTGCAACACGTCCAAGCCGTATGACTCCCACGACACGTGCTTCCCGATTGAGTATAGCCTGGGCCAGGAATGGTCTATTTCAAACGTGTTCGGGAAGAGCATACAAGGCACCTGTCCGCTCGCTGATCCCGAGGTGTCTCCTGTTTGCGTGCAACTTCCGGATAACCGATCTTTGTGGGTCTCTGAAGGTGTCTTAGAGACAAGGTTCGATGACAAGCGGACCCGTTGCTACAAAGCCAGCCCGGAAACTACAATCGAGCTGATGCTACCCCTGACTGAGCAAAGCGAGGGCTCAGAAGTATCTGTGGATCAATATCTCCAGCCCGACATACCACCACTGTACGCCGAGCGCAGCTTGACGGGCCACGGCCAAGAACGTGGTGGGGTGCAGACTATCCTCACGAATCCGAGCGACACAGAGAGTGTTGAATTTGTGTACATGGAGTCGCTGCCCTGGTTTATGCGAATTTACCTTCACACACTTGAAGCTCGGGTTGTCGACGCATCGAGTGGACAGAAGCAGGATGTCATCCAAGACATCTACTACCGACCTGCTCTGGATCGCGAGCGAGGGACCCAACTTGAGGTCAGGCTGCGCATCCCTCCAAAGTCAACCGTTTTCCTCACCTACGATTTTGAGAAGTCCATCCTTCGGTACACTGAATACCCACCTGACGCGAACAGAGGGTTTGACGTACCCGGCGCCGTTATTACTATTCTCAATGGAACGTCGTCCTCCAACCTTCGCACCACTGCATTGCTGCTCAACCTTCCCACACCGGACTTCAGCATGCCGTATAATGTCATCATTTTCACGTCGACGGCGATCGCATTGGCTTTTGGCGGGATGTTCAATTTGCTGGTCAGGCGGTTCGTGGCTGCCAATGAGGGCCCTGAAGTCACTCTTACAAGATGGAAGAATCGGTTGAGGGCTAGGTTCGCTAGAAAGTAGCATAGGTGGAGCATGACATTGTTCCATGAAAGTGCGAAGAAAGTTTTCCATGTCAGTCGCACATCGTGATGCATGAGACATTGGTGAGTCTGCCTCAAAGAGTGACGTATATACTATGTACTTGAACTCTTCGGAAAACCGGCAGCATAACCTCAACGATCATCCCTGACAACATGTAATCGGCTAGGGCTGGCTTCTCCTTCCACAGAAGAAAGATGGGTTTACCGCCAGCCAGGTTTTTAAAATCTAACACGGAATGCGAATAGATACTCCGACTTCGTGGACCTTGCATGCAAGTGCGTGGCTCCTCTCAAACATGGGCAGACGGACAGGCCGGGCAGACACAGGAGAAGGGAAGGGGCCAGGGGGGGGGCTCTCTAAGTATTTGTATCTCAGGCATCCTGGCCCCCCTCAGCTCTCCAAGCCTCAAAGATTTGCTTTTCTTGTTCTTTGCAAGGCTCCTGCTCAAGAAACCTCGCCGGTGATGGAAACAAGTTTTGATGATGTCGGAGTATATTAGGCAATTTTCCGTTTCACATCTTCTCTAAGCGCCGAACTTGCATTGCTGAGCCACGGCCGTCAAAATTTGTGTATTGCTAACGCTCACCGGAGAATATAAAGCTATACAGTGCGGCTCAATGCAATTAAATTGCAGTTGTGAAATGCATCACTGCATGCATGTGAAAGGAGACGCGCCGTGATCAAAACATGAAACTATCTGGATACTCCGTAATTGCTAGGGGTGCTGTGAGGCTCCGGCGTGCATGGAAACGACCAGCAGGATTTCCGTTCTAATCCCGTTACGGTGTTTGGCTCATGGTTGTAGCCAATCTCCTTCGAATTGACAACTTTCTGTGGGCTCTCCATGGCTGGAATAAGCTAGAGTGAGTGGTGTGAGGCTTCTCATGAAGCTATCATCACTTCTATGCTCCTATACTCATACTCCCTGTGAGTTTCGTTTCGACTCCACATGGATCCACCATGACCCTGGAGGCTCATCCGAGATGATGGCTCGGAATTTGGGCCGAAGATGCGATCTTTGATTCCCTCAGGGGCATGAGAGTACAAAAAGCGATGCCAAGCCTGCCAAGATCTGGGAATACCTTCTTCTTTAACCTTCGAGGCTCGTTCATTCTCTACAGTCCCCATCTGTCGTTGTGTCGCTTGCGCCACGTCCTTCCTTCGCGTCAACTGTGTTGATACGTCATTCATTCTTTTGCCCTGGTGGACCAACACTTACCAGTATCTTCTTGCACATTTATCTTCAAGAACTTGTACAAACAGTCAAACTAAACCGACAGTTTCATCATGCAATCTTCAACGGGTTTCCTGGCCATTGCGGCCTTCCTCCCGGCGGTTCTAGCCCACTACAACTTTGAGGCCCTCATCGTGAACGGCAATGTCACTTCACCTTATGAGTATGTTCGTCAAACGAACAACTCAAACTCCCCCATTACCGATATCACCTCCACCAACATGAGGTGCAACTCGGGCGGTCTGCTTGCTGCTACGGAGGCCCAAACTTCCACATACACTGTTGCCCCTGGTGACAACGTCGGCTTCACCATCGATGCCGCCATCTCTCACCCAGGCCCTCTGTCCGTCTGGATGTCCAAGGCTCCCGACGGAACTACTGCCCAAGACTACGATGGCTCAGGCGATTGGTTCAAGATTTACGAACTCACGACCTATGAGATCACCAGTGCGGGACTGCAGTGGGCCACGTACATTCCGGGCACCAGCGGCATCCAGAACTTCACTGTCGATATTCCGACTGACCTTCCGGCTGGCGATTACCTCTTGCGCGGTGAGCACATCGCCCTCCACGCTGCTGAGGAGTTCGAGGGTGCTCAGTACTACATTGGATGCGCTCAGTTGTCCGTCACTGGCTCCGGAAGTGGCTCTCCTAGCCCCCTCACCACCATCCCCGGCCAGTACACTGGGTACGAGCCTGGTATCATCATCGACATCTACTACCCCATCCCCACGAACTACACTGCTCCTGGTATCTCCACCTGGCCTGAGGCGTGCGTCTCTCACTGGCCCAACCTGGTGGACCAGACTTACTACGGAATGTGCTACAACAGTAAGTACCCAGAGTGCACAGCAGATACCTTAGCTTCTCACTATCGAACATACATACTGACGTCTGACTCCCAGGCACTGCCGCTGAGAACGTGACCGTGTCATCTGATGGTTCCGGCTCGGTCAGCTCCTCCTCGTCATCTGCCTCCTCCAGCGCTGCCGTTGTGTCATCCGCCGTTGCGTCGTCTTCCTCCAGCGCCGCCACCAGCTCTGCTGTCGTCGTTGCTAGCTCAGCCGCGCCTGTCTCCAGCGCTGCCGCCGCTACTTCGGCCGCTGCTGTCGCTGCCGAGAGCGCAACCACCTCATCTGCTGCTGCTGCTGCCGCCACTACTTCCACTTCCACATGCTCCAAGAGGAAGCGTAGCAACAAGAACAAGGCCAAGAGGGCTTAAGCAAACAAGATTGGGGTGTGAACTTTGAACAACATTGACCTTCCATTGTTTGACTGGCTGTCCTTGATGTGTGACTACTTGAGTATTCTGTTGTACATAGTTCTGAAATTTTATCAAGAACAAAGATACCTCACAAAGATCTGTTCCATGTTTGCATTGATCAAGTAAATTTGACACGAGACGCGTCTTCATGAAAGAATACTTCCAGTCGAATCCAAAAAGCAGCTCGCAGCTCATCTTCTTTGGTATCAAGGATCATATACAACTTTTCTTCACTTATTCCACCTTCGAGGTGGCAATTCATGACACTATGGCGGACACGTTCGACAAGGCGATAGATGGGCTTGCGCACCACCTGTCCCAGAAGACGGCCAACTTCATCCGATCCAACAATCACCGTGATCTGTTAGACATTGTCGACAAATTGCGGTTCCGTGGAGTCAGCCACTATGTGGACCTCCCCCAGATCATTGTATGCGGCTCGCAGTCATCGGGCAAGAGTTCCACGCTCGAGTCGCTGTCTGGGATCTCATGTCCAACAAGTAAAGGCTTCTGTACGCGTTTCGCAACAGAGCTTATCCTCCGTTGTGGCGATGACACGGAAATCAATGTCCACATCATCCCCGGCGCTGGTCGAACGGAAAAGGAGAGAGTCGAACTCGCTGCCTTTGGGCTGCGCACTAGCGATCGTCGCGATGTTAGCAACATTATCGAGTCCGCCAAAGTCGCGATGGGGTTGACAGGAGAAGGCGCAAAGATCTTCAACACAGATGTGTTGCGTATAGAGCTGGCTTCGCCAGATCAGCCAAATCTGACCATCGTCGATCTCCATAAGTCGTGATGTGATACCCCTTACGCCATCTGAATATGAGATTTTGTGCCGGTAACCCTCGCGTACACCCCAGGATGACGCTGATCCAACGCCTAGCCGGCTTGTTTGGTGCCTCCGACAAACATCAGTCCGATGAGGACTTGGAACTGGTGCAGAATCTTGTCACGGGTTACATGAAACAGCATCGCAGCTCGGTGTCGAAGCTCTCCGAGAACGTCTTCGAGAAGTCCTTTGAAATCGGATCCGCCAGGGGCTTCCTGGCGTCAAGAAAGATATTCAAAGAGGCATCGAGGACTGCCGGGCCAAGCTGACCCAGCTTGGTACCAGTAGAGACACCATAAGAGCTAAACAGAAGTACCTGCTAAGCATCAGTAGCCGTCTGACCAAGCTTGTGCAGGTCGGTGTATACAGTGTCTATGCAGACAGCTTCTTTGAGTCAAAGCCTGGCAACACGGACGTCTTTGACCGGCGGCTCCGCGCCAATGTGCAAAAAGTCCTAGCGGAGCACTCCTCAAACATGACGAGAAATGGGCATGCGATGGAGATCGTGGAAAACGATCTGCAGCCAGTGCATTTTAATAATTGGTTCATCTATGGGAAGCAATACCTGCTTGAAGTGAAGACATCGCTGGAAGAATGCCGCAGCCGTGAACTTCCGGGTACATACGTGAGACGCTTGGCCATACTGCCCCAGACCATGAGTGTTGTACTGATAAATAACAAAATCCCCTTGTCGTCGCAGACCTATTTAGTCGACAATGCAAACCACGGAAAGGGTTCTCCCAAGAGCTGGTGGAGCTGATTCATGAAGCTGCGGCTGTTACCTTCAACCAGATAGTTTCAGAGATCTGCGATGAAAATACTCGAGTACGATTGATGAAGGGGATTATTCAACCATATCTATACAAGCTTCGAGAGCAGCTCAAGAACAAAGTTGACGAGTTCTTGGAGCCGCATCTCTCTGTGTATCCCATCAGCTACAACGAGGGCCTGGTCAGCTTCGTTCAGGAAACTCAGGCCAAGCGTCACAAGCGCAAATTCGACCGTGTGGCCAAGAAGGCTTGTAGCTTCGATACAAATACGGTGGACTCGTGTTTGTACGAAGACATCCCGTTGCAGGAACTTCTGGATTCACTTTTGGAAGAGACGGAACCTGATGTGAGAGAATACTCTGCATCGCTCGCTGCGGATGTGGCCGCGGCTTACTATCAGGTAAAGTCTTGAACGACCTTGAGACATATCAAGGTATCCACGTCTAACATAACTCTGCAGATCGCCCTCAAGAAGTTTGTGGATGACGTGAGCACTAACGCCGTGGAGACCTGTCTCGTTCAATGCTTACCTGATGTGTAAGTGCTTGTCCCCCGCAATGGGATCTTATAGGCACGATCATGTATTGCACCACGTACATTGGTCATCTATCTGGCAGTCTGGTTATTATGTGGGCTTCACGTCTGACTCGCGTAATCTAGTTTCTCCCCACAAATTGTCTGGGACCTAGAAGACGACCAAACTGACGCACTTGGGTCCGAAGACGAAGAGACCGTCAGAAATCGGGTCCAGTTGCAGGAGAAGCTTCGAGTGCTTGAAGGTGGGTTGAGAGAACTTGACGCCTTTACGGCTCGTCCTAACTCAGCCCTACGGGCCTCCAAGTGATTTTTGAGCATTGGACCTTGGGTCGGGACTGCTATGTTGCAAGGTTGAGCTCGGACGAGGCTGCGGTGACTTGGGTACCTAGGTGGGTAATGTGGCGAGGCTACCAGTGGTCGGGTAAGCATCATGTAAAATGATTGGTCGCCAAACGCTCGGACGCGTGCCTAAAAGCAGCAACTGTTGACTGTTCATATTGTCCTTTGCCGACCTCGCCATCGGTCCGATACCTAGGTATCTAGTCAGCTTGAATAAGTTGCAACTTATTTTGACCGCTCTTTTCTAGTGTCTCGTGAGAGGACTCGTACGACTGAGTCCTTGGCACCAGTGATCCACAAGGCACGAAGGATCTTCTGATCTACGATACAAGCATGATGTAACCATGAAGGCAAACTCACACTAGATAAGACCCAACAGCATGCCAAGACCTTCTTCTCATAGAACAGGAGGGAAAATTTCAGGAAGGATTGTCTAACCGAACCCCGCGTTTGAGGACGCCAATGGGCCCAATACTTTGGGCCCGCGTGCTGCCAGCCAAGGCGTTGGATCGTGCTTGGCAATCCGGGGTACTGGAGGCGATGGAGGATACAAAGTGGAGCTTGATTTTCACATTAGGGGAGAGTATTTACCATTCAATTCCCGCGTGACGACCACGGGTAGAGCGTTTCAACTTTCAAGCATTGAGTATAAGCATTTTGCTAGACGTGTAGCGTCTTGGACACGAAACTCGACTCGAGCTACTTGAGAGTGCCGCAGTTTTGGGAACCCTGTAGTCCCATTAAATCGTTGTGTACGGATTGCTACGTCAGGAAAATTTCACACGGCTAATACTACTAGGTGGAAGGAAGCCAGAGATAACGTCCCACTACGACTTGATCTTCTGTTGGGCTTAGGCTGGGGGCCAGACCGGAGCCCCGCGGTGCCACCACTTGGCGAGGCAAAATGAGCTCCGTGATTTGGCTTACGCAGGCCAATGGTGGTGCCATTGGTGATTGGATCTAGATTTTGACAGCTGAACTCATTACGAAAGAGTGTGTGTGGCTGGAGAGACACACCCATGTTGGAATGAATGCTACCCCCGCGTTTCTGGGGATTTTAGATTTTTTGACCGCTGCAGCCAAGGACTTCCCTACTCAGCAGCGGGACGAACGTCTGGAACACCGGCCAGGACCGGAAACACTGAGCCACATGACATGAAGGTAACACAGATTGAGGCATATTTCCGTAGAGGGAGGGGTGCGTTGTGTGTTCTTACCTAGGCAACCTGGAAGGCGCCCTGTAATTTCAGTCCGTGAGCAACATGATAAGGACTGCTGGAGCTGAGAACGCTCCA
Source organism: Gnomoniopsis sp. IMI 355080 (assembly GCA_027946555.1). Taxonomy (NCBI): domain Eukaryota; kingdom Fungi; phylum Ascomycota; class Sordariomycetes; order Diaporthales; family Gnomoniaceae; genus Gnomoniopsis; species Gnomoniopsis sp. IMI 355080. The sequence goes on along the minus strand of JAPEVC010000063.1, from coordinate 120,749 downwards.
CAATGTCGAGGCATTTATACATAATCTGATCTGATCCAACTTCTTGGGGGGTTTCCTCTTTCGTTGTAGTCTCGGTACTATTTGAAGGTTGATGTGGAGGGGAAGAGTCTACAGATATAAAGAAAGGTTTCGCTACTTCGTTGGTCAATTCATGTGTCTATCTCGTTGTGTCAACACTCTGCCTTGCGCCTCGCCATCAAATCATAATCCTTTGTTGGGTATCGAACACTGCGCACGTCACTCAACATGGCAGGTGGCGTCAAGAAGCCCGTCAACATTTTCCGGCTCAAGAACCTCGGTCTACCCAAAGAGGTCTTCAACTGGAGACTGTGGTTTTCTGTCATCTCCTTCGGTCTTCTCGGAGCGGCACGCGGTGTCGACGAAGGTCTCATCAGTGGCGCGTTCAACTCCAAGGACTTCCAACGCACCATTCATTATGAGCAATATGACGAGGTTGCGCAAGCCAACATCAAGGCAAATGTCTCTGCCATGGTTCAAATCGGATCCGTGGCGGGAGCTCTCTTCGCTTTCGTCATAGCAGATCGAATTGGCCGGCTTTGGGCAACCCGTCTCTTGTGTGTCCTCTGGGTCGTCGGAATTTCCTTGTTCCTAGGCAACAATGGCAGTCTGGCTCTCGTCTATGCCGGTCGCTTCATCGCAGGGCTCGGAGTTGGGCAGACGCCAGTCATTGGACCTGTCTATATCGCTGAGATCACGCCGGCAGCGATCCGAGGTCTCTGCACTTGTATCTTTACCGGCTTTGTCTATCTCGGCATCGTCCTGGCCTACTTTACAAACTATGGCTGTCAGATCAACCTTGGAGATACCACCCACGCACGCTGGCAGGTTCCTACCTCGTTGCATATAATCTTCGCTGGTATCATCTTCATCTTGAGCTTTTTCCAATACGAATCACCCCGCTTCCTCATCAAGACGGGGCAAGATTCCAAAGCGCTGGACAATATGGCACGAATCCGCCACCTGGCACCAGATCACCCTTATGTCACGTCAGAAATCGCTGCCATTACGCTTCAGCATCACGAGGAGATGGAAGCTACCAAAGGGTCCAGCTGGGTTGGTATTTTGAAAGAAATGTTTCTGGTTCCGTCGAATCTATATCGACTTTACATCGCCTTCTTCGCCCAAATTATGTAAGTCGTCCCAGCTGTTCCCTTAGTCTTCTGAATGCCAGTCGTGCCTAAGTACTGCTTTCTCAATGGATCTCGACTGACCCCAAGCGTATAGGTCCCAATGGAGCGGCGCCGGATCCATCACGCTCTATGCTCCAGATCTGTTTGCTTTGCTGGGGGTGACGGGCACAAACGAATCCCTCCTAGTGACGGCTATCTTCGGTATAGTCAAGTTGGTTGCCGCAGTGACCTGTGCTCTGTTCTTGGTAGATGTTATTGGTCGCAAACGCTCGCTGCTTGCTGGCATCACGTTACAGGCGATCGCGATGATTTATGTCGCCTCGTTCTTAACGGCTGTGCCAGAGCTTGGGGTGGTAGACGACTACGAACTGACTGCAGCTGAATTGGGCCCATCCAAAGGCGCAATCTTCATGATCTATCTGTCTGGATTTGGATGGGCGCTGGGATGGAATTCCATGCAGTACCTGCTCACGGCAGAGCTCTTCCCTCTGCGCATTCGCGCTGTGTCGACATCCATCGCCATGACGGCGCATTTTGCAAATCAATACGGCAATTCTAGGGCTGTACCAAATATGCTACTATCGAGAGCCGACGGCGGTATAAGTCCTATGGGAACTTTCTGGTGCTTTGCCGTTGTTACGGTCATTGGTGGTCTCTGGGTGTGGTTCTTTGTGCCAGAAACAGCGGGTCGCAGTCTGGAGAGCATGGATCGGTTGTTCGAGCTCCCATGGTACAAGATTGGACGATACGGAAACGTGGACGCTGATGCTCGGGATGTCGTGTACGAGTCGAAGATGGAAGAGCACGAGGGAGTCGCTGGGCATGTAGAGAACACTGAGGGAAAAGTGTGAAGCGTAGGCAGTCGGCAATGTACGTTCGTTCTTGGATCAGAGCTTCAACAGACCTAGGTATATGACTCAATCCTGATCTCGAACAATGAAGCCAGAGGACCTAGGTAGATAGCCTCCCAAAGCAGTAAATTGGATTCATGGTCACAAATCATCACCAAAGTTGTTACATTTTCGCAGTGGTGCGGGCTGTTTTCCCAAATGTTTTTCGTCCAGATTCTTCACTTCAAAAAGAGGCCAGGTCTGTCTCGTGGGGGGATTCTCATAGCAATACTGTTATGGACTTAGATTATATGATTGTCTTTGACTCATTGTCCGCTTCATATAAACTCCCCTGATGGTCTCTGTACTATATGGAACCGCGCACTCAACGTTCCTTGGCTCCGACTATCCCGTCGCAACCTGTCTCTCCCAAAATCTCCGTGCAACGCGGAGGCCGGCATCAAGCCGCCAGCAGACGGTATTTGACCTCCATAGTGAGCCGTCCAGTCGATGTCATCTTCCTCCACCGCGTGGGACATCGCCCCGCGCGAAGTCAGCAAGTTCGAGCCAGCCACAACGGCCGGGGTCAGGAACGCCGACAGCTGATCCGCATAGCTCGCGCATTGGCATGGCTCGCTGTTGCACTCATCGCACTGCAACGCGAGGCCCGAGTCTCGATGGCTGGGGGAAACGCCCTCAGTGGTGCCCGACTTGACGCCATGAACCCATTCACGAAAAGGGAGGCGGGGGCTTTCGACGTGCAGCGCGCCAGCGGAGCTGAAGCTGCTGGTGCGTGTTGCGGGCTGGTAGTTCGAGCCTAAGGAGTAATGAGAGCCAGAGGCTTGAGAGTAGACCGACGAGGCGGGACTGATGCTCGCCCTCGTTGGAAAGGACTGCCATTGGGATTTGCGTGTTCTGTCAGAACGAAGGGAAGGCCGTCGGCCGCATCCTTGGCTGCCATAACTTGTGGTTGCAACGGAAAATCGTGAGGTTCTGGTTGTCTTCCTGTCCGTGGAGCCCCATTTGTCACCATTCTTTGCATTAGTACGACATTTGCGGAGAATCTTTGCTCTGTGCTGCTCCAGCACTAATTGAATCTGGCCGGCGAGGACATGGAATAGAGCCCCGTCGCCAGTCTGGTCAGGTAAAATCCGCTTCAGGCTTTCACAGAGATCAGCCTTTAACTCTGCTGAACTGTCATCGAATTCTTGTTCCGCTTCGATGACCTCTACGACTGGAATGATCTCTGGTGGGCAAGAATTAGTTGGTGCCTAGAGAGGGTGTATTCCACAAAAGCTTACCTGGATCAAGCACAGCAGGATCTTGAGGAAACAAGAGCCACCAAAGTTCTTTCCAGGATTGAATTCTGGTTGTTTCATCAAACAGAGCCTTTTCTGTATCTTCTGTGATGCCGTCTTCGACCACGTGATCTGCCATGGCGAGCCGAGGCTGGCACATGTCTTCAACGGGTACCGTCAAATGATCAGCCAAGGCATTGTCGCTGCTAAAGCTCCTCTTACACCTGGGGCAGTGATTTGCCGTTTTGAGTCTCCGGTGATATGCCCGTATATGTTGTCTAGATGACTTGGGTCAGCTATACTTCAAATGAGTCTAAGCAATATCGAAAAAACGTACTTGAGTTCACCCAAGTCTGCGAACGGTCGCTTGGCACAATGCTCGTGGTCTCGTACGTTGAATAACACTGGGTTCCTTCTCCTATACGGACATGGAAATTCTTGGTTGTTGATCTGACCCCCGATCTTCGACACACCAACTCCAGGCGATGCACTTCTTCGCCTTGCAAAGTCATTGCAGTTGAGGGGCTTGTCGTAGAGAAAGGGGTCATCGTCATCTTCAGACTGTCGACGACCCGGGGGCACAGATCTGGACTTTGGCACCACATTTGTCAAAACTGATTTATATCCACCAATCGAAGATTCAGATTTTTGTCCACGGTGCTTCAATGTGCTCCCTTGCGAGCGCTCATTCTGCTGAACTTTGGACGGCGCTGTGTCTGAGGCTCGAGCTCGGTTGCGTTCCTGCCGGATAGCTGAAGCAATCTGCGATGTCAAAGCCTCGCTCGGATTTGCATCTTCGCTTTCCTTTGGTTCCGGTCTGCAAGAATCATCCTGTGTTATTTTACAGCTCCTCCTTCTTCCAGGTGGTGGCGCCATGAGGCTGGGTCTATGTGTTAGTGCTTGGTTTCATCACTCATAAGACAATTGATATGGGGGACTTACTCAAATTCCTTCCAATTGGCGCGCCCCAGTCTGCTTTTAGACGAAGACTGATTAGAGATTTCAATGTTGGACGTTGACGCGGATGTCTTGTGACCAGCTTCGTGGGCTCTCAATGGCAAAGGAAGAGTCTCGGATCTCTCTGGAGACAACAAGCCAGCAAGCCGGTGAGTTTTCACGTTGATTTTGTCTTTGAACTCGCGAAACTGAGAGGCGAGTGGCGATGGACGACTGGTTGGAATGATCCGGACCGAGTCAGAATTTGGATCGTAGAGGACCGGAGACCACAGATCTGCTTTTTTTGTTCCTGAATTATGCGCGTCTGGACGAGAAGGGAGGATGACTGCAGAGCGGTTTGTGAATTCAGAAAAGTCGTCTGGAGCAGGGCGAAATTTTGGTCGTTCGGGCTCTTTCTTGGTCGCTGAAGAAGTAGTCTCTGCCGTTTCTGGGCGCTTCGCATCCAGTGTTGCACTGCATGGTGTCCTTGCATGCACATGAGGCGATCGATGATCTGCTGTTTGTCCGGTGGGAATACCCATTTGTGCAGGCGGTTCGTAGCCGCCCATGTGGAACGGGCCGTCTGTACTGCGTATGTTGGACTAGATTTCGATGTCCGGGATCTGGGATGGATCTTGAATGCTACTCTATTTCGAAGACAACTTCGACAGAATGAAAACTTAAGGGAAGAAGCTCTGGCCTAGTGGAAAATAAAAACAAAAATCTTGGGAGCGAACAGGGCAAAGAGTAGCATAGCCTCTTGAGTCCTGACTGAGGTCCTGACCCGACCAAGAAACAAACCCGTTTTCAAACAAAACATTCATCAGCCTCTGGTGGCCATGATCCCCCTGGCCCCCGACTGTCATCATCAGACTGGGGGCTCTATCCAAGCATTGCCCAATAGGGCTGCTCCAAGGTGTCCTCGAAAATGGCCGGGGGCGGCTGCACAAGATTGGGCCCGTCGCATGGCGTCTGATTGGCCGCACCCACACGATGCTGCTGGTCAATCAGGTCTAGCAGCGTTGCTTGGCTGGTGAAAGTATATCCACAGCAGCGGTCGGAATCGTTGTAGCCCAGTGGTTGACCATTGCTCATCAAATTCGTGATCTCTTGCCCCCGGCCTGTCGGCTTGCGAGGATGCTTTCTCAAGCTGCAGATGGTGGCGATGATGATGGAATCGCGACTCGTTCCGAGGCCGCCGGATTGAGGCCCATAAATGCGGGTCACGCGATTGTCCAACATGCATGTAAAGATTCAAGAGGAAGTATATGAAGACACAGGTATTCGACTACATTTTACGTTCTTGTGGCAACATGTGTCTGCCCTACAGGCACTGCAATAGAAATTGGTGTTCTTAGATAACGGCTCCAAGCGATCGAGCCTTTTCCAGCCCAGTTCTTACCAGCGACCAGGGGACCGGACTCAGCGGTCGGACCAGCGGCCGGGCCTGTGAATCGTCACGAGGTGTAAAACTCTGAGGTGAGCAGGCTCAGTCGCTAACCGTGTGATATGCTGTTTTAGACAATATCTCGTCAAGAGCTGGCCGGACCCCGTGGGTGACTGATGTGCCACATGCCGACATGGTCCGCGGCCTGTGTTCCGATGTTCGGTAGGGACTTGGCTCATTTATTAATTTTGAGACGCTCAAATACAGTTTTCCTGGAAGTGGTGATCATCGATACTTACATAAAAGAGAAGCGACTTTTATGATGAAGGCCAGCCCTGGTAGACTATCCACCTACCTCCTAACCAGTATAATCTTCTCCCCACCATTTGTCTTCTCCCCACGGTCCGACACCTGGACCTTTATATATCTTCCCACCCTTCCACACCCACTTGATATTCTCCTTATCTTGGAGTACTCGCACGTCCTGAACTGGGTTTGCCGTCAGGCCAAGCACGTCGGCCTCATACCCAACCCGGAGCTGGCCAGTCTTAGGGGCTTGAGCACCCACAGTCAACGCTCCATGCACTGTCGCGGCCTTGATGGCTTCCAAGTTGCTCATCCCTGCCTCGACAGCATACTCCAATTCAACTGCAACATTCATTCCAGGCGCTGTGTCGGTCCCCATCGCAATCGTACAGCCCGACTTGATGGCAAGCTTGTACATGGCCAAGTGGTTCTTAGCGCAGAGCTTGACCTTCTCCCATGTGTAGGGCGCCAAGCCCTCGCCACCGGTCGAGAGAAGCAATTCCGTGACGAAACGAGTAGGAACACAGATGACGCCTTTCTCCTTGATGAGATCGATGCATTCCTGATCTGCGAATGATAGGTGCTCGAGAGTCGTGACCCCTGCTTTTATGGCAGCTAAAATACCCTCTTTGGCATGTACATGGGCTGCCACTGAACGCCCTTGTCGCGAAGCTTCTGTGACAATAACATCAAGCTCCTCTTGGCTGAATTGGGCATATCGAACATCATCATCTCGTGACATGACACCTCCTGACGCAAGCACTTTGATGCACTTTGCACCCCTGCGGATCTGTAGTCTCACTGCGCGTCGACATTCGTCCACTCCGTCGACGATGCAGCTCATGCTGGTGCCAAAGTGTCCAGCGTTGGCCGATGTAACGCCCAGATTTTGGTAAACTACGTCCGCTGGCAAGTTGAAGATGTCACCATGTCCTGCCGTCTGAGATAAACACGCGCCGGAGGAGTAGATATTGGGTCCCACGATTTCTCCATCGTTGATGGCTTTGGCAACCTCACAACCCACACCCGCCACGTCTCTCATGCTCGTGTATCCACGCTGAAGGGCCTCCCAGCACCCACGAGCCAGGCGAGCCCCAGCCGAGGCCGGGTGCGTTGCAATGATGGGTATATAGCCTGGCCCGTCATCGCCAGTCGCTGATGAGCCCATAAAGTGCGCATGGACCTCCCACAGTCCCGGCATCAGATACGGGACATCGTAGGAACGATGAGGTGCTGCAGTGTACTTCTCCGGGATATCGGGTTGCAGTCCAATCCAGGCAATGATCTTATTCGAGATAACGAGTGCCGCGTTCTCGAAGGGCTCGTCGCCGCCGGGGATGAGTAGTCCGGCTTTGATTATGATGTAGTTTTGCTTCTTCACTGTACTAACCTTGGTTGACTTGATGGTCATGCCGAACGCTGTAGAAAAGACCTGTTGAGGGAATGTGGCAGCACTGTCCGCGAGCCTAGTTGGCATGTCCCTTGTGAGAGGCTCCTCTGCAGCCGTTGCCCCAGATTGAGCCTTTGAAGGGCCGGCATCTGACACCTGGTTCTCCGTGGTGGTTCGCCTGGTCATTTTGATGGTTGAATCGGGTAGAAGAAATGAGGGCTGCAGAAGCTGCGCTTACTGTAGAGGCATGGGACTCGACGTACTTAAAGACGGAGTCCGGAGGAACTCGTCACATCCATGATAAGGAAAGTGCCAGGGGTTGAATCCAACGGTGCAGGTCAGCCTCTGCGGCATAGTCGATATTCTCGGAGTTCGCAGAGCGAGTGTCGGGACTCGGAGTTGCAGTCGCAGTTGATACATGCAGGATTAATTGCCTAGGCTTCAAAAGTTGGCTTGTGCCATGATGGACAGAATCACGCATCTGCGTGCCGAATTTCATGAGTAATAGATGCTATTGAACACCATGAAAGACGAGTCCATCCTCAAGATTTGCTCTCGAGGTCGTGTTACGATCAAGTACTCAGAAAACCGTAGGGACGCGTATTGGAGCAACCCCATACTCGAGCTGATTCGGTGGGAGCACTCATCACAGCGCGTCTGAGTATTGGGGACGCGGCATTTCTGGTGGTGATGGAGACATAGAATTGATTAGCTAGCAGGACCTACAGGTCTGCTTGTCTGTATGTGCAATAACACCTATGCGAAGACCCATGCGTTCATCCGTGCGATTTTAGGCTTAAAAACAAGCTTCTTGTCACGAGCCTTAGGGTAGTGCTGTTCTGGTTCGGTCGTGCTATAATTAGGGGATTGCCCTCGGTTACTGCACCCCTAAATGAAGGTATCCGCTCTACAGGGCTGCCAAGCCTCTCCCTGTGGGCGTACCGAGGAGCTTTAATTTGGAATACGAAGGAACTAAACGTCTAAGAATTTAGGTACCCTTGCTAGCACGAGTCGTGTAGGAGCTACAAACATAACTTTTTACGTTTATGTCTAGACACGGACTCATTGCGCCTTCCAGTTGGGGTGGACTAGCATGGAATATCAGGGGCAACAGAACAAACCTAGGTACTTACCCACGTAGGTAGGTAGGTATGTACTGTACGATACAGACAAGCATTAACTTGCATATAAAGACTCGACGAGAACAGCCAAGCGTGTCTCTCATGGAACCATTGAACATTCAGAATGCTCGGCGAAATATCTCTCCAAATGTTTGGCTCTCTACCAATAGCATTACTCCTCTTGCTGCAAGCGTTTTCAGCAGATGCTAAATCGGTCGTCTACGAGACAGCACCGTCTCGTCTCCCAAATGGGTGGAAGTACCTCGGACAAGCTGACAACACAGCAAAGCTTTCGTTGTCTATAGCGTTGAAACAGCCAGGTCTACAAGAGCTCCGAGCACGACTCGACGATATCAGCAACCCTTCCCACGAAGCATACGGCGCCCACTTGTCAAGGGACGAAGTTCGTCAGTACCGTGAGGTGTCTGGATCCGCTGTGGACACTGTGGTGTCCTGGCTGCAAAGAAACAATGTCACAGATTTTGCCCTCGAAGATGCCTGGGTGAATTTGAACGCGACCGTTGCGCATATCAACACTCTTCTCAGTTGCAATATGTCTAGCTACCGAGTGAGTGGGAGCTCGAATACACAGTACCGAGCCAAGGCGTATAGCCTTCCAGAGGAGCTGATTGACAGCGTGGACTATGTCTATCCCGTCACTCAATTCATGGTGAATAAGAGATCAAAAAAGTCATTCAACTCATTCCCAATCGTCAAAAGATCAGACCCAGAAAGCCTGATGCCACGTGCAGGTATGGAAAGCACTCTCCCATGGGGCGATGAAATTGCTGGAGACTGACAAGAACGAACTACAGCCATGCCATCGAGTTGCATAACAAATGATGCTATCGTGCCTCAATGCGTCGTCGACCTCTACAACATCACTTACACTCCCCCGGACAACCTCTCAAACAGCTCTCTCGCCATCGCCGGTTTTCTTGAAGAGTATCCGGGCTTGAACTATATTCATGAGTACCTTGCCGACTACAGTTCTCGACGCAACGACACGAATTTCGACCCGGATTACAATTTCACCGTGGTTCCTGTCAACGGGGGCAGTTCAGAAAACCAAGGTACAGGAGGGGAGGCGAATCTTGACCTGGTATGCACAATGCCTTACGTGCAGCCACTTGACGTTACATATTACTCTACCGGTGGACGAGGACCGCATATCAACGACGACGGCGTCACAGTCACAGACAACTCAACGAGCATCAACGAGCCATGGGTACCATTCCTCGAATTCCTCGTCTCCCAAGAATCGGTTCCTCAAGTCCTTTCTTTTTCGTACACCGATGACGAGCAGACCATTCCTCTCACGTACGCCAATCGGGTCTGTGACCTGTTCATGCAGCTCACAAGCCGCGGAGTCTCGGTCCTTGTAGCTTCCGGCGACGGAGGCGAGGGTGGGACAGGCACATCTGACCTAGGTTGCTACGCCAATGATGGCTTCAGCAACAAGACCCAATTTATTCCGACATTCCCTGCCGACTGTCCTTACGTCACGTCTGTGGGCGCAACCGCCGCTTATAGCACCGTCGCTGGTGCTGATTTCTCTGCCGGAGGCTTTTCGAACTACTTTGCTCGCCCCGCATGGCAGGAAGCCGCCGCCAGTGCCTATATAACAGCACTCAACGGCTCACATGCGGGCTGGTACAACACCTCTGGCCGCGGAATCCCCGATATCTCAGCCATTGGCAGTCGGATCCAGATTGGAGGTGGCCTAACCACCAAGGGGACCAGTGCTAGTGCCCCGATCGTAGCGAGCATGATCACGCTGATCAACGACAAGAGGCTTCGGGCTGGAAAGCCCACTCTGGGTTTTCTCAATCCGTTGTTGTATAGTGGAAAATTGGACGAAGCGCTGTTGGACAGCACTGAAGGCTCTGGAGGCAGTTGCACTTTTAATGACGGCAGTTATGAGTTGGGCTTTGATGTCTTGCCGGGCTGGGACCCAGTCACAGGGCTTGGGACCATCAATTTGGGGAAGATGATAGATCTTGCATCGTGATAACAACGTCTTTTCTTAATCTCTTCAACAAAAACAATATGTCCAGGAAATACTTTGGACTCACACGGTCTCAACCTCTCTGCATCTCGTGATATTGGAAAACGTAATCATTGCTTGGAGCTCCAAAACGCATGTTCGAGTCCATGGGTTTCAAGCCTCCGAGTAGACAGTCGGCGGGCATCAATCTCATTGATGAGAGGTTGTGAAAATTTTAGGCAATGTTCTGTCCGTCCAGATTGTTCTGATATGCATGGTAGCTGCTGGGGGGGGGGGCATGAGGATTTACGTAGATCAAAACCGCTTCCCGTCAGCGCTCATCAACGCCAGCGATTGGACCGCCTTGAGCCGCACATTGTTCTACAGCGATATATTCGGGCTGATGGACTTAATGAACAAATATTTTATCAGCGTATCGCTACTATCACTAAGTATATATTTGCTGGGCAAAGAAGCGAAGTATCAATCCCGGGATACGATTAGAACTGGACTCGAACCCGTACATATCTGAGAAAGTCATCTCATTTCGCTTTTGATTTTTACAAGTTCCGGCTTCTGGCTTTACCACATTAGTTGCAAAAAAAGAATGTATTAGTAATTTTTTTCATGCGCATGGTGTGACAAAACGGCAAAAGTTTTGATCAGAGTGGGACTCGAACCCACGCATCTTTCGATACTAGAATTTAAACCATCTTGAATGGTCAAGTTGTCTTTTTAATGAACTACTTGAGTCTAGCGCCTTAGACCACTCGGCCATCTGACCATTTTCTGTTGGAATTCATCCGTATGGAGAGGATTATATACCCTGACTCAAGTTTCTCCACACCCGCATGTCCACCCGGTCACCCGAAACCCGCGTCTGTGCTGTCTTCTCATTCGTTACCGAGTACTATACATGGTATATTCGATTGCAACAATCTTAACAATACTCTACATACTATGGTCGTTTCGGCTGTCACATCCAGGACATGCACTCTCACTTATAATAACTGCCGCTAATAAAAGTAGACTTGATAGGGTAGCATAATGACGCACGACATTTAAATTCAATCTTCCCCTCGCATTCCCTGGGGTTAAATTTGTTACTGCACAGTATTCACTTCATCTCACAGGTGACTGGGGATATAATTCGAGCTACACTACTTTCAAAATCACAATGTCATCCTATAATTCTTCCATTGGCCTCGCGCCTGCTAGGCTTCTGCGTAGGTGACAGTCCACATTCCTTCTATATGTATTCGGGAACTCCGAACTGACTTACGACTCTCTTCGGCAGCTGTCACTGGCGCCTTCGCCCTCCCGTTCACCGCTTATTTCCTTTATCTTTCGGGTCGTTGTGTGCAATATCGGCTTCGCGATGAGCATTGGATCGGAGACGACTCCTCCAAGAAAGACAGCGACTCGCCCAGTGGCAAATCTGTTGTAGCAACGCAGGGCGACAAGTACAACGACCTGCTGGTGTCGACGCGCGCGCACGCCAACTTTGCCGAGAATGTGCCCCTTGCATTCATCCTCGCAGCGCTTGCTGAACTTAATGGGGCCAACCGGAAAGTCTTGACGGGAGCCATGACCATTCTCTTCGCACTGCGTGTCCTGCATGCCGACTTTGGACTCATTCGGCCTGGCTCGATGGCTGTGGGAAGGCCCGTTGGGTACTTTGGCACAGCTGGAGTTTTGGGCGCACTGGCGGGATACAGTGCATGGCTTGCCAAGGACTTCTGGGGACTTTGATCTGTGAGGAGCAAGTTCATGAATAAATAGTTTCAGTGAGTTTTGAGGTCCAAAAAGAGGCGCCTTTATATAAGTGCCCTGCGTTGCCCTAGTACAGAGAAAACTGCCAGGAATTGGGACAGGGAACGAATCATGGGCAGAACCTTTAATAAGTGCTTGTACGACAAAGTCTATCGTTTGAGAGATAAATGTATGCCTTCTATCGAATCCCACATTCGGTGCCTTGGTCCATGAGGCTCTCCAGAAATGTGCCAAACAAGACTATGCCAAGTCCTAGATTATGGAATGATCTCGAGGTCATCGAAGGGAGAATTGTAATATATTCTAGCCTGGTTAGGAGCGAATCAAATGTCGCATGGCTGGCGCCTATTGTTGAATGCGTAAGTTCTAGCATACAACAACAACATTATAATGGAGATTTGAGTCAAAGGTTCCACACGCTCTTTCTTCTAAGATTGTATTATGATTGATCGGCCCAGGAAATCGCTCGAGTACATATCACCGAAACTTATTGATGTCTCTTGCAAATAATTTGAGTTTCTATCAGTTGATCTTCTGAGATCTTCGTGTTTAGTCTATTAAGTATGCGCCGGCCCCGATCTAATGGGATACCCGAGAATTCAAGGTCTATGCAAACCCCATGTACGCCGAAAACATTATAGTATTTTTTACTCATCCGTCCAGGACAACAATGCGCCCAAAGACTAGGCGTGGTCGATGTACTCAAACAACAACGCCTAACACTCATCTTCCCGCCTTCTCTTTATGCATTCTTCTTCATGGTAACGCGAGCCTTTTGGTTCGGCCTCACTCGGAACCAATAGTATGTGCCTACGGCGACGACAATATTGAAGATGAAGTACGCCCACATGATTCCAAAATTTCGCCATCTGTCCTCCCAGAAGATACCACTGCCGGCCAGGAAGTCGTCGGCAGAAGACAGGGAGCAGTATCTGCACGCAGAGGTGTCACTGGGGTTTTGAAGCGTGCCCGCGGAACCCGTCCCATTCAGATACGCGGAAAAGTACTCGCCGCATGTTTGTCCCAGCGGGGGATCGATGATAGAAGCCTCGACGTTGGAGCAAGTCACCTGGCGTCCGTGAGCCATGGTAGATGTGACGCCGGAGATCCAGTAAGTGAAGGGGCTGACATAGTACATGAAAAGCCAGAAACCGGGCAACGCGGTGGGAGTCTGCAGGACACCACAGAACATCATGCTCAACAACATGCCCAACGTAACCAGTGCAGCGGCGGTATTCGCGTCGGGTAGTGCGGCGATGGTCATATGCGCGAAGGATGAGGCATAGACGAAGAGCATGACGATCAGGAGCAAGAGCAAGGCTTGACTCTCACTGTCCTGCCCCGCGCCGACGACCGGGAAGTAGAAACAAACATAGGCAAGGATACCCAAGACGATCTGGTAAGGAATCTCCACAATGATTTGGGCCATCATGAAGGCCTTCCAGCTGTATGCTTTGCTGGGCCGCTCCCGAACCTCGTACAAAGACCGCTGAGTGACAAACAGAGGTTGAATCTGCTGGACCACGGCAGAGAAAAGGGTGATGACCTGGAACGAAGAGAAGACGGTGATCTGCATACCAGCCAGAGAGGCATCAGGCTTGTAAAAGGAAAAGCCGATAAAGAGACCGGCGACAATACCGAGGAAGAATTTCGCAAAGATATACTCGGGCATGCGCCAGTATTGTTGGAAAACTCGTACAGTAACAGCCATTAGCTGTTGGCTGAATGGCATGGCGAACTCTGAATGACTGCCCTCGTCCTCGCCTGTGTGTGACTGGTGCGCCTTTTCGTTGTGAATTCTGTCGATTTCAGCTTCAACTTCCTGCCGTTCTTGGCTCTTGAGCCAAATTGAGTGCCAGTCATGTGTCTGTCCGTTGGCGATCTCGAGCATGTACTCGGCCGGGTTCTCGTCGCTATGACAAGGGCGTGCTCCATTGGTTTCGAAGTAGTTCAGCAAAGTCCTTGAATTCTTGCCTATGTCGCCAAAGTAGACCGTCTTGCCTCCCTTGGCGAGGAACAACAGCCGATCGAATTCCTGGAACAGCACGGCACTCGGTTGATGTATCGTGCAGAGCACGGCCTGTCCAGAATCGGCAAGTTTGCGTAGGAAGGATACGATAGCCCAGGAACTTTGAGAATCAAGACCACTGGTAGGTTCGTCCAGGAAAAGTAGAAGCTTAGGCTTGGCTGCCAGTTCAACACCGATTGTGAGAAGCTTGCGCTGCTCGACGTTCAGGCCCTCGCCAGGAACTCCGACCACGGCATCGGCGAAATCTTCCATGTTGAGCATCTTGATGACGTCTTCGACGAATCTGTACTTTTCTTCTTTGCTGACTGAGGCTGGCTGGCGAAGCATGGCGCTGAAGCGGAGAGACTCTCTGACAGTGGCTGTCTCTAAGTGAAGATCTAAATGAAAGACGTCAGAATCCGTGCGTGATTAATTGGTTGAGCGAGACGTGAAGTTGACTTACCCTGCTGTTGCACATATCCCGTTTTGCGTTGGAAGCTCTCGTCCAACGGTTTACCGTTGACCAACATATCTCCAGTGATGACGCCCATCGTAATTCTCTGTGCCAAAGCGTCGAGCAGTGTAGTCTTGCCTGCGCCACTAACGCCCATGAGAGTAGTGAGAGTTCCAGGTTTGACCCATCCTGAAATATTGTCCAACAACCGGCGAGTCTCGCCTTTGATTTGGATGTCATATACAACATCTCTCCAAGTAAACACGTCGGTTTGCGGCTCCAGTGCAGAAACTTTGCCCTCATTTTCTTGCATCGAATCCGCTCCAGGTCGACGCTCCACAGATTGGTTGCTGGCGTTGCCTTTGCTTTGGAGATAGGCGGGTACGTGGCCCCGTTGAAATACCAGAAACTCTGCCGTGCTGCCCATACCCGCGTTCAGCTCTGCCACGGCGATGTATAGTGCCAGGAAGAAGATCAGGAAAGCAATGAGAATGCCAAAATTGCGCCACGTATGCGACCATGTGTAGTTGAAGCTTGCGCCGATGTATGCGTCTCCGCTGACAGTAGCACGACCTGCGACCGCGCCCACAGCATTGCAGATCCAAGAGTCGCCTTGAAGTGGAGTATAAGCGGGTATGATACTGGAGCAGATATACTCATGACCATGAAATTCGTTGGCCACCAAGATTTCGAATGCATAGAACAGCGGGTTAATCCAGCGGATCCAACTGAACCAAACAGGCATCGAAGGGACAGCAATCATGAATCCGGTGTATATGGCCAAGGCAAGCACAAGTATACCAGCCACTGTCATAGCCTGGGACGAGGTACGAGTAGCAGCCGCGACTGTGCGAAAAACGCCCGAGAAGATGAAGGTCGAAAGATAGGTTATCAGGAAGAAGAGGAAGAACTGTCCTGGTTCCCGGCGTAGCCCTGCCAAGAAGTAAAGAATAACGTTGAAAGGTATGGCAATGAAGAGTTTGACAGGTATATCAAGAACAAGGCCAGCTAAAGCCTCAGTAGCAGGGTGATAGAAGGCATATGAAGCGTGCTTATTGACGATTGGACGTTGTGCGTATAGACTGCTTATCTCGGAGAGCACACTCAAAGCATTCGATAGCACGCCCATAAACAGGGCGGCGCCTTTGGAGTAGAAGCCGGTAGTAGACTCGTAGTTGTCTGGTGCGTAGAACAGAGATCCCATGATCAGCGCGATGATGACCTGCATGACAGCGTTGGTCAAAGTAGAGGTTCTGTCACCCCAGACACGCTGATACGCCCTCTTGACATTGAGCTTGATCTGTTGACCCACCGTGGTGACATAGGGTGATCCAGATCGAGCATGCTTGGCTTGTCGAAGCTTTTTGCTTTCTCGGAAAAGCTCAAGAGTCTGGTTCTGTGTGCCAGAGCGTCCGGCTTGGTCGTCATCGGACAGTGGGTACGTTTCGCTATGCCTCTGTATGTCTTCCTGCAAGGCCTTGTATTCGGGCGATGCACGCCAGTATCGTTCAAAGTCCTCCGAGGTTCGTGGGACCTTGTTCTCCATTCCTTCGCGGGCCCTGCGTTCGTTGGGATTCGTGACTGACGTGAGGAAATCCCCGGTGGTTTGTCGCGATGGACACGCCCAGCCCTGCCTTTCGAAAAAGGCTTTGGCTTGGCCGACCGGTCCGAAGAAAATCTGCCGTCCCTCATACAATACAATGACTTTATCGAACAGATTGTAAATAGCCTGGGAAGCCTGGTAGATGGCCACAGCGTGCGAGGCGCCGAAAATGTTGCTGAACATACGCAGTGTCTGTACAAATTTGAAAGCTGTTGCTGAGTCGAGGCCTCGTGTACTGCATTGAGAATGAGTCAGTATACGCCATGCTTAATCAATATAATATTCATCCCTACGTCCAGGAGGTCTTATGTTTGGGTATGACAAGTTGAGGGTGAGGAAATAAAGACACACCTGTTGTCCCAAGCTGCAAAGGGAGATCCCGCAAGCATCATCTCAGCGATACTAACACGTTTCCTCTCACCGCCTGAAACTCCGCGAATGAAGTCATCACCGACCTTGGTGTTGTAAGTGTGGGTCAAGCCGCAAATGGCCATAGTCACTTGTGCCATCACTTTAGCATACTCGTTGCGAGACAGGCCATTCAATCGGTTGGACGGTGTCCGAGCGGCCGCTGCGAATTCGAGTGTCTGCCCAACCGTGAGATGAGGGAAATGCCTATCAACTTCTTGATTGTACACAATCTCTCCCTTGAACTCCTTGACCATCTGTTGCTGAGAGATGCCATCATAAGAAATAACAGAGCTCTGGTCGAGACTGAGTCCGTCCAGCTCGCCAGTCATGGACTTTAGGAGTGTAGTGCAACCAGAACCTGGCCTTCCAAGCACGATCAAAAGCTCTCCACTGTCGAGAACGCCATCGAACTGATGAAGAATCCTTTTGGGCGCCTTCTTTCCGAGATGGAAAAATTCGCCCGGTCGCAACGGTCCTGTCAGCATCGAATCCACAGTTTGCTGTAATTGCACAGCATCTCCAGTGCCGGACACGGTGAGGTCTTTGAAAAGGATTCCGGTCCGGACAGGGCGTATTGCTTGCGCTTCCAATTGTTGAACTAGGTTCATTGCCCATTTCGACGGGTCGAAGTCTTTGCTTTGTGGCTGTAGGGTGGAATCGCTATTGTTGAAAGAAAGTACCTGGTCCAGATCTGTGTGATGGCCGGTTGTCGATCTTCTGGAGAGGACAGTAGCTATTCTCCTGATTTCCTGTTCCTCAACAACTTGTGATCGTTCGCTGGCTTCCTCGGAGCCAGATTCGAGTGCTGTACCATGCTCATCCCAATGGCTTTCGTACAATTGAAGATCCTCTTGAGATTCTAGAGTATGCCCCACGGGCGAAGGCATATTGTCGTATTCTTCCTTCCCCATGGCTTTGGCTTAGCCCCTATGCTGGGACGTGTCGAATAGAAACTTATAAGCAGATAGAGTTGGAGATTATTTTTGAGCAACGAGAGCAAGCTTGGTGATTCAAGTCCGTGGACACTGGGACAGAGTGCCAGACAGAAGTTGATTCAAGCTCACCCACGAGTTTGAGACAGTCTAAGAATCGAGAAAAAGGAGGAAACAACATGGTTAATGAGTATTGGGCTACTGAGCATTAGAGTCCACCGTTGTGTCCGAAGACGGTATTTCGCGGGTCTTCGACGAGCCCGAAGGATGAACCGCCCTACCGAACACCCTGCCAACCCGCTCAGCAAAGGACCCGCTCTTGTGAACCACAGTGATTGTGGACCAGGGCTAGTGCGAATGCGCGGATGCATTTTGGAAGGCGACTTACTCTTGCGAAATCTGTGCCGTATCAAGGGGGCTCCGGGACTGAGGGTTGGCGTCGGAGAGCCCAGGGACTCCGGCACGCCGCCGCAGGACCTCAGCCCTGTCAGTCATGTCAGCCCAGGCCAGCACTATCATCATGCGGAGCAAACTTGGTGAATAACTGTTAGCACGGCGATAGGAAATAAGGGTTTATACTTGCTAGGGTACCCAGCAACAAGATGGCAGCATCGACTGCGCGGGAAAACCATTTAGCAGGTACGAGGCGGACACACGATTGAGCCCGAATAAACCATGGATAAAGTCCGTCATTTCGGTTTGACGCCGGCACAATCATTTTCGAGTACGATAGCCTCATTCAAAGACAACTTTAAGTGAAGCTTGTATGCATGAGTGCGGATTCACCTCGAGCATCCAGCATCCCGATCACCTACCTAGGCAGGTAGGTAGATACCGACATCCCACAGTCCACAGCCAGATCTCTCTCTGCTACGGCCGATGCATTCACGCTTTCTGACCGTATTTTTTTTTAAAAAATGAACATGCAAACCCCTATATCAAGTGGAAACTTCTGGAACTTCGCTCGCTTCTGAACAGTTAGACACCCAGCTAGTCATTACTAATGGGCAATTTGCTCTCCCGAAACTGAGACACGTGAATTCCAGGTTGGACTACAGCTGCTCAGTGCAAAGGTTGCAGGTGGCCTTGTCACTTTTGAGGCCGTGAAAGCACAATGAGAATATATATGAGGCATTGTTTATTTCAAATTCAAAGGACTCGAGGTGTGCCCACTCTTCAGACATATCTTTGTCGAGGAAAATTCTTAGGCGTTGAGACTGTTCTTTCGGATCCACCTCCTTCCTTCTGCCCACCACCGCCCAACAAAGAGTCTCCAATTTGACCTCCACTGGCGTTAAACACTCCAAGAAACTAGTTTTGTGTTTGGCTAAGTGCATAGAAAGCCCAGGATGGGATCTTGACGAACATCCACATCGAGGAGATTCCGTGTCGATTTGCAACGTGTACACTCGGAGTGCTTTCGGCAAACCTAACATGATTCGGGGCCCGTCCATTCTAGCGTTATCTTGACAAGATTCTGCCCATTAATGCCACTTCTGCCGAATTTTGAAGTCATAGGCGGGTGGACCATGGCGGTCCCTTGACAAACATAAAGGGTGTTTCTTGTCATATATCACAACAGCATTGACGAATATCAGTTATTGCCATGCCCAAGTCGAAACGAACAAAGAGCCCTTTGTCTGCCTCGTGCGGATTTGAAAGGCCAACTCAATATAAATAACACTGAACATCCCTATTCGCAAAGATTTGAATATTTACGTCAAATATTTGCGCGGAATAAAGGTCGATTTGATACAGTGGTCCGCTGAGGCCAGTTGACTGATACTGTCAGTATCATCCCCAGCCTGACTGAATCATGGCTCCCGAATCGCGGCCTGGGCCTTCGTATAGAAAGTATGATTGCCATTGCCGCGTCCAGATTTCTAGCTCTGGTGCCTATCTTAGCAGCCTTGGTAAGCTCCAGTGGGTCACCTCTACAACACCCGAAGCCCGAACATTCTCAATTGATCAAACCCATGAGATTCTTAACACTACGTCGACGTTCATTTCCTTTCCCGACTTCAGGACTCAGACTTGGGAATCACTAATCTTTTCCAAAGTACAGGCTAGACTTGCCTGGAGCGTGCAGAGACTTACCTCCGCCAGGTCTTGAAAAAGATCGAGGGTCAATGGCTAGTGAGAGACCCAGCCTAGGATCGCAATCCATTGTGTGAGAATTTTATATAATTGGCTATATACAGATAAGTGCCTTGTGGTGATAATAAGTCTATTCAACACATTCCTCATGTGTCGTGACAATCTCAAGCTTTGCCACATCCCTCAGGCCTCAAAATTTGTAATTCGGGCCCACTCTGGTGGGCGGCGGTGAGGTGAGATCTTGGAGATAATTATTGTAATATGCGCCACTCGTAGTGTCGACACTGGTCGGACGAGCCGGACGCATCGGACGCATCGGACGAACAGGGCGTGCCGGAGAGGAGACAATGCGATACGTGTCCATTCCATCGCTGTCTTGCCCTGGGTTTGCGGTCTCATATCCCATAGCCTTCAGAAGATGGTATAAGGCAGCTGCGGCGAGCGCGCCCAAGGTAGGCCCCACAAAGAATATCCATATTTCGCTGACGTAGTTCCCGTTTACAACGGCCGGTCCCAGTGTCCGAGCCGGATTGACCGAGGTTCCTGTGTAATTGATGCCTGTTCGATCTCAGTCAGCAAAGCTTGGCCTGATGTCGCTGTGAGTGGGATGTGATGGATGGTCCTACCAATGAGATGAGCTACGAAGAGTGCCAAGCCAATTGCAAGTGGTGCCATAAAAGATGTCCGACTCTTCTCGACAGCCAACATTATAATAGTGAAGACCAGCTCTGCAGTGAGGATCATCTCGAGGAAGATGCCCTGTGCTATAGTCGCACCCGAAGCGAGAGCATTTTCGGCCTGCAGCGCTCCTGGTAGCAACACTGACACCAAACCCGCAGCCGCGATGGCGCCTAAGAATTGCATCGGGACGACGCAAACAAGACGGACCCAGTCGAATGCTCCAGCGATCCAAAGGGCGAGAGAAACCTATCTCCGGGTCAGTGTCTGGATTTAGGGGGGGGAGGTCAGACCTGTATGACCTACCGCAGGGTTGAACATTCCTCCACTGACGCGATAGAACACCCAAACGTTTACACCCAAGCTC
Organism: Gnomoniopsis sp. IMI 355080; assembly: GCA_027946555.1. Classification (NCBI taxonomy): domain Eukaryota; kingdom Fungi; phylum Ascomycota; class Sordariomycetes; order Diaporthales; family Gnomoniaceae; genus Gnomoniopsis; species Gnomoniopsis sp. IMI 355080. The sequence continues at coordinate 100,020 of JAPEVC010000063.1, read as the reverse complement.
ACTCCGAACACGCCAGCGATATAGGAAATTTGAAGCAAGCTTGGCCCAGGTTGTACAAGGAGAGGGCGTAAAGTGTCGATCTTTTCATTGCCAATCTGAGCACCTGCGAACGAAAAGAACAAGAACATGGTAGTTCCCACGAATTCGGCAATCATGGCCACGGCATGTCCTCGAGCGGTGTGGTTTACCTGGCGGAAGAAGCGAACCGAAGGCCCGTTTGGTTCGTATTCCATGGGCTCCATCACGGTCGCTTCGGATTGTAAGATGAGTGGTATGGCATCTTGAGGGCCAGATATTTGAGTTCGTTTGTATGCCATTGGGATAGGCATGGCTTATCGTTGTGTTTGCTTTCGAGTGACCCCTTAGAGCGACTGGATATGATTCTCTTTCCCTCGAGGAGCAGAGTTTTTGTTAAAAGAACATTCTGCACACAGCAGGGCGCGAGCCTATGACGGTATGTGCCAAGGCATGAATGTGATAGACACAAGATGTATTGCAATCCTAAGAACCTAGCTATCTGCGGTATTCCAGGCCAAGGCTAGTAAGTCCACAGGTTTCCATTGAATTTTCCTGGCCGTGCCACTATCCGCTTGTCCTGTCGTGGTATAGCGACGCCCTTGGTCACTTTGTGATACCTTAGTCCTTGCTATGCGCTGATATTTCAGACGGCGCCTAGAACGACAAGAGTCTGTACGACAGCCTCACATACAGCGACAACCCTTGCTGTCTCAAAGATGAGTTACATTGATTCTCAGCCCTGAAAATGCACTTTGCGAAACGGCCGTGCCTCCGCAGTTCGAAGTTGGGACGACTTTTGGCCGAGTCTCAGCCATCCGGAAAGAGACTAGCGATGACCACTTTCGGTTTTTCACCATGAGAAATGACGAAATCGCAGATCATCTCACAGAATTGACATGGCGATGAGACAGATTTGACTCTGGGCCCCAGGTGACTGCAACGGTTGCGACGTTGACGGATTCTTTTCAGTAGTGCGCGCGCTCTCTCTTTTACCATGATGACGAACCACTTAGGACACGCCGCAGCTGACGTGCATTGTAATTGCTTTCGATGAAGCAGACATTCGGTCGATCTCGAAAGTTTACATACATGAACGGTGCCATTGTTCTCTCCGCATATAACCTCCGTACTGCTGTTCCATTCCCATGGTACTGGTGTAGGTCCGGCTCCGGAAAATTGTACCCAGATTTTCCAGCATCTGACGCCACGGCGATTTTATAGTTCCGCGAGAGCATCATTTTCTTCCGGCAAGTACGAGATCGCGTCCACACATACCTGGGTTTGTTCCAGTTGTGAATGATCTACGATAAGCAGAATGGGCGCGCACCTAGAATGTTGCAATCGCCACATGTATCATGGCGACTTTGTATCGCCAGGGCGCTTCGACCGTTGTGTTCCCAAATTTTATTGTGCGCACTTGACTTGTTGAAACAGAGCCCTGCGAGAGCGCGGCCGAGTTGGGGCCGAATGAAGGCTGTACATGGGCCTACTCCAAACATCGAGACAAGTGATCACCCTCACAGTCGCTCTTGATGATATCACTGACAAGTTGTGATTGTTCATCATCAGAACGAACACTTTGCAAGAGACCATCAATTCGTTGAATACCTACATCTTGCTGCTGGCTCCCGTCCCTTCCGGCCTCTCGCTGGGAGAGCGACTATTCGGACCATTTTTTGGAGCAAATCGAATACAGTCCAACGAAATCCCCACAATTTAAGCTTCCCCAGTAGCTGTTCTTGATGCTGGTCGAGTAGTTGAGGGGCTACTTTTTCCTATAGATCTTGACTGGCTCTAGGTTTAGATAGGTACCTAGGTACGTAGCCGTATGTTCCGCGTTCTTGATGGGAGCGTTCACAGAAACCAAAAGTTTGGTAACTTGCTACTTATTATAAAAAATGCCCGTAGTCATATGAGAATCTGGGACCAACTTACGAATTATAGGAAGGGAAGTAATAGCAACATGGTCAAGTGCTGGGACCCCCTGGAATTATTGAACCAATGAAAACAGGGCTCGATTCCCAAAGAGGCAACTAAGTCTAGCCACATGTCCAGGCGCCCACGTGGACTCAGCACGAGAACCCGGGATGGAGAACGATAATGATAAGCATTTGTATGCTTACCTGGTCCGATCGCAGATTGTGATTACTTCACTTCAGTCAACAAAGCGGCCTATCCAAAGCAACAACCTTGTGAACGTCGTTGCTCTTGATACGATCGTTCTCGTCGGTACCGCGGAAATGGCAAGCAACTTTTCCCTGTCAGAGACAGTCATCGAAAGAGGGCCACCTAGCGCTGTGCTCTACGACCTTGCGGACGACGATCATGTCACGATCACTCTTCCTGTGGGCTCGACTTGGAGCAGTGGTCTTCACTGGCATGAAAAGCATGTCGAATACCTGCACATCGTGAAAGGAAGTGCACGAGTGGTGCTTGGCAATCAAGTGCTCACCATATCGGCCGGAGATGAGACAGATGAAGTGAGGGTGGACCGGAACACCTGGCACGAGTGGAGACGAGCAGATACAGACAATGGGGGCGAGCTCGTGATTGTCGAGAGAACAGATCCTGAAGATGGCCAAAAAGCTGTCTTTTTCTGGAATCTAAATGGGGTCATCGTCAAGGCGCAGCATCTCGCCTGTCCACCATACATGTCAAAGCTGCTGCATGACATGCTGCTGCACGTCTGGGTCACTCTCAGTCTATTCACCATCTTCAGCGCTTTGGACAATATCCCGGTTTTCATCAATGTCCCAGCAGCATTCTCGAAAAGAGGCTTCGGGTTCGCAGACAGAACTCTGGGTGACATTCTGCTGCGGAGCACGGACCGCTTGGTTTCGCACCTGGTCCTATTTGCAGTATCTCTGGTTGCTTGGGGGCTTGGCATACGCTCAGTGAGGAGGGAACACACCCCGGACAGCGTTTGGGGACGATGGACCAACACCACCAAATCCAAGCCAGAGGCCGCCCGATATGATACTGGCCGACGTCTGATGTGGAAATCTTCCTGAAAGAACAATACGGATCTATGAGGATGGTGTATTGAATTGACTACTTAATATGCTGACTGAATGGGATGGATGGTATAAGCCAAGTCCTTCTGACATCCTCAAACACACTGAGAGTAATAGTCATTTTCCGCAGAGCACGTGGAGCCACTGGCACAAAATGTACATCCAGTGTATCCACTACCGCCACATTGCCCGTAAATACTCACTGTACAAGTGCTTGTGCTTGCAGGTGCAGTAGAAGTTGCGGTGGTGCTCGTCTTCAGCGTTGTCGACGACGTTAGTTTGCTTGTGGTAGAAGAACTAGTGCTGCTGGCAAGGCTGGAAGTTTTCACGCTCGAGCTGCTCGTAGTTGTGGACGATTTGACAGTCGAGGACGTGCTTGTGGTGCCGGTTCCAGTTCCGCCGCTCAGCGAGCCTGAGGCGTAGTATACTCCTCGTCCCACTCCAGATCCAACGTAGACCTGGCCTGCTGTGTTTGCGCTACCAACAAGTTTGCAGCCATCGATGGCACCAAAGCCCTGGCTACCCTGAATATCAGTCCACGTCGAGCCATCATCCGCGGATGCATAAAGCTTATTTCCATTCGGGCCGGAACCAAATGCGTAGAGGTACCAGGTCGAACCTGATGCAGGAAGCCCTAGAGAGATCTGCTGAGTGGCCGTGATAGTTGTAGATACCTGAGTGAAGCTGGACCCGTAATCTGTAGACTTGAAAATTCCCAGATCGGTCGAGACATAGACCGTTCCCGCAGTCACCGGATGAGGAGCAATGAAGACGACAGAGGACGCACTTCCAAGCGTTCCAGCCTTGGAAAAGGTCGATCCAGTATCCTTTGACACGTAGAAAGATCCAGAAGCCGCGCCGTAGAAAACAGTTCCGTTCCGCTTATCACTCGCGATCAATGCTCCAGACGGGAGGCTGCTGACAGCGGCGAAAGTGCTTTGATACTGAGACCGTAATACGCCTGAAGTAGTGCTGGACCAAACAATAGTATCTGCGTCGGCGCTATAGGCGACAGAACCACCATAGTCGGTAGTATCCGAGCCGTAATCGATATTCCAACTGACACCGCCATCGCTGCTGATTGAGATCATTTGAGCACCTGCAGCGTTGCCCACTCGGACAATGTCCGCTGGTACGTTGCCAGCGTAGTCTATACATTATTATTAGCAATGGAAAGTGCTTCTTGATTTTTCTTTCTTGGTAGATACATACCGACATCAGTTGAAGTTGCCCAAAAGGGGTTCTCCCACGTTTCCTGGGGACTCGTCTGAAGGCTCGAGGCACTGGTGAACGTAAAACCACAGTCATCACCTACGGCCACTAGCAATTCCGATCCACCTTGGACTGAAGATACTGCCTGGGTAGCGAACTCCTCAATTCCATCGGCCATGGACTGAATGGTGACATTGTGAGAAGTATCCCAGTTGGTCAAGTCGTGACCTAGAGTTGTCAGTATACTTAGAAGCCCTGAGGTGCGAGGCTTCGGAGTGTTTCATAAGTCAGAGGGGCAGGAGTTCACGAGCACTCCAAGGCCTGACTCACCTCCATAGATAGTCAGACCTGTGCCATAAAGCCAATGGTCACTGTCAAAAGGATCAATTTCCAGGGACTCAATCATCCATCCCAACTGTTCAGCATCCGTGGTAGAGATAAAGCTGTTATAAATCCAGGGAGCTGTCGGCGTTGAAATGGAATAGTATCGAGCCATGGTCGGATAGCTGACCCACTCCCAAATCGGGGACCAAGTTGCTCCAGAATCTGTTGACCGAAATAGTTGAGCCTCGGGCCCTGATAAATGTTAGAGAATATGGTTCCAGTGCATAGTTTTAGTCTACCTTGTCTTCTGTATGCAATGGAGCAATAGACTTACACCAGCTGTTGAGTGCGGCCACAACAAGGGTACCAGGGTTGAGCGTGTCGAGGCCTAATCCTCCAAAGCCGAAATATAGATCACTTCCAGAGACGGGAGTAATATCAGTCCAAGTGCTATTAGTCAAGTCGTATCGCCACACGGCCCCTAGTGTTCCATCATAGGGTCCGGCACCGTTCGAATAGGTGATATATAGTGCTTTTTCTGCGGACTGGATCTTGCCTTTATGAGGAAAGTAAGTCGAGGGCTGGCCAGAAACGGCAGTCCATGTGGATCCAGCATCTGTCGAGACCCAGACGGCTTCCACGGTACCGTTGCTTGCAGATCCGACAAAAATCCTCGAGGTCGCCCCATTCGTTGTTGCGGAAGTTGGATCAAAGGTGACCCACGCAACACCGATAATATCACTGTTGTACCCAGTGGTGTCAGTTGGGTCAGGGACATAATTTCCAACCGCTGTGAAAGTCGAGACCTTGCTGAAGGTGACTCCGCCGTCTGTAGACTTCCACAAGCCATTGCCACTACGCGCCCCAAAGTATATGATGTCCGAGTTCGCAGGATCAACGGCCAGGCGCTCACCCACTGGATAATTGTGTCAGTCAATCAAACAAGGAGCAGTTAGGAGAGCTGAGAGACGTTGTAGAGTAAAAGGAAGCCTCACTTCCTCGACCAGGCATGTTTCCGCCCACTTTGAAGGTCAAGTTCGTGAATGCCCATGTGGCACCTTGATCCGAACTACGCGCAATTGCACCATTATTCGGGTCCCAACTATTGGCTATTGTGAGTATGCTATGCAGATAAATTGGGATTTGGAGCTACTGACCTGTTGGTATACTCGCCTAAAGCAAGATAGACTTTGGAGTCGTCTTGAGGGTCCAAAGCTAGAGCGTCGACACCTGCCCGGTCCCTAGTACTTTTTAGCCCAATCATCCAGCAGACATAGATCCATCTCGTCGAGTCTTACCAAGTTGCGTCCATGATGATTCCATCTGTAAGCGCGGTCCACGAATCATCTGAGTTCCCACGGTACAGACCACCAATATCTGTGCGGGCATAAACCAGGCCTTCAGTATTCGGATGGAACACGATTCCATCGACAAACCCTCCTCCGCCATTGATGTTCACACTGCTCCATGAAGAGAATGCAGCTTGGACAGGGGTCGCTACTGCGGACAGCACGGATAAAGACTTGAAATACTTCATCGCGTTGCAGATCGCGATTCGCGAGCATACCTTGTCTAAGTTGATGTCCAAGGTGACGAACTCATCAAGAACACATCCAGTGATGGGAGCAGGCCTTGCTTTTAACCGAGATGCACGCAATTATTAACGTTGTGCCCAGCGGCTGCACAACCGACGTGCCTAGCGAGGGTTTCATTCTACTACCCGCGAAAGCAACTTTGACGCCTCGTAGACCCCAAATGAAATGACTCCCATCAGGGCCACGCAATATTGGCATACAAAATGCAGACGCGAAGGAAGAGCACCGCAGAAGCATAAGTGATTTCCCACGAATGACTTACATTAAATTTCCAGTCAGCTTCCTAGCAGCACGTGGCATCCCGAAAGTTGTGGACCCGTCTTTCCGCCTTCGCATGGAGCATGTGCTTCCGTCGACGATCGGGAACCTTGGCTGCGGACCAGGACCACGCTTGCGGGAAGGTTTCTGATGAATTCCGGTTTAATGATTTCTTGGGTGGGCGATTGTAAAGACTGAGATTGCGCAAAACTTCCCTGGCAGGGAATAGGTATAGACTACATATGGCATACCTACCTCTTAGGTAAGCTTTCAATCTGAGTGACCTAGCTGAGAGTCATTGCCTTCCTGCAAAAGTAATGCTAAATACCTCAAACTATCTAAGTCGACGGAACATCTCAAACGCGGCCCACCCACCAATTTGGTCGTCTAAGCAGCCAACATTTTGGGCAAGAGAATTTCGTTGTACTCCCACAAGATGGTCTGGTAGTTCGAGGCCCAAGCTGCTCCTGTATACCACGTCGATCTCTGTCCCTGTAGCGCGTATAGGCTTTGAACGAACCCAGCTTCCAGATCGTCCCTGCTCACCCTGTCATGCATAGGCCCGTGATCCGAAAATGCCACCCACTCGAGCCTTGAATCGTTGAGAGCAGTGGGCGCGAAGACACCTGAGTCCACGAGATTCCAGAAGTCTTTCTCGGTCATTGCTTTGGCTTCCTCAGGTCCCAGCTGTTCATCACCAGCCATCATCACTTCGAAAAGATCCTTCTGTTGGTCCAGTGCTCGAAAGCTTACGGTGAAATTGAAGTCATGCCATTCCAAGAAGTTGTTGTCGTTTTCCGAGTAGGGCAGATTGTCGATGCTAGTGTTGACAGGAATAGATGGACTGGCAACAATTCCCGTATATTCGCGAGTATACTCTATTCTTCCAAAAACTGCCTCTTCGTTTTCATCCAGGTCAAAGGCAGCCAGCTTTTTGCCGATAGGTTGGATCGCAATCAACAGCTTCTTCGCATAGAAGACTGTCTCGCTGCCATCAACTTCGCTTCTTGTTGTGACTACTACACCATTGTCGGTGCGTTTGGAGTCAACAGCACGGGTGTTGAGAAAGACGCTGTGACCAAGGTAATCGGCAATGGCATCGTAAAGATCCTGATTACGTCCAGATGCCGGAACATAAGCGCCCTGTAGTCCTAACAATAGACGTGCCATCTGGGCCCCGAAGGCCTGCATGACTGTAAGTGTCAATTGATTCAGCATGGCGCCCACGCCAAAGCCGGTACCCAGCCACATAGAAGGCAGCGCAGCCTTGATTCCGTACTTCTCCACAAAATCACCAAATTCCAATAATAGATCCTCGGGAATGCTGCTTGCATTGGGAAAGTCCCATAAGCCAGGCACAATAACTAAACAAAGAGTTAGTGCAGGAACGAACTGTGTGTTTTAGGGACTTCTCTGGTTGCTAACAGCTTTCGTATTTCTCGCAAATAGCGAGATATGTTTGAAGGGCGACAACAGCCTGGTCACTCGATGGACCGGTGTAATTGTCAAGGATTTGCCCAGTGGTGAAGTCAGCGTAGATAGTATCCAGAGCTAGAGTGTTTAGTTGAGCCAAAGGTATGTTGAAGCGGTCAAAAAATTGACTCGAGTTGCCATAATCCACCCATGCCTGTACGCCAAAATTGTACGGCTTTCCATCGGTGGGATCCGTGTAACTATCCACCGCGCCGCCCTAACATTGAGAATTAGACAAGTCCAGGAAGATAGACCGTCAGCTGCTCGCACTCACCAGTTCAGGCTGCTTCTCAATGAGGACAACATCCTGTCCGAAGTCTGTGAGTCTCACAGCAGCGTGAGCCCCAGAGGCGCCCCCGCCAATGATGATGACCTTGAAGTTCGATGTCAACGGTCATCTCGTTTATGAACATGAGCAATGTGATGTATGGGACTCACGTCTGTCTTGACAATGCTGTCATTTCTTGTAGTGTGCTCCTGGGCACTCGTCGCTGCCCACACACCCCTGACGAGCAGGAGGAATCTGGTTGTATTGACACGCATTGAGTTGAAGCAGAAGTGATTTCTCCTCGATAAAAATCTCTTGCTCCCGAGGAAGGCAGAATTTACTCGACATGGCAGGTCAAGATTGCCCAGCAAGGGGACTTGGAGTAAACCTTATTTATCACACTCGGTTACGATTGAGCTTCCAATCGTGCTTACACACACTTATGTATGCAGTAAGACCGGCTAAGTATTAAGAAGTGACAAGCTTACTAGTTTAGGCTAGAATATAATTGAAGTGGTGTATGGCCATTGGTGCCGGACCTGCGTTGCACCCGAACCCACCTACCTAAGTAGGTAGAGCCTCCCTACCTACCAGGTACCCCCAGGTAGTATATAGCCAAGCCATATACTAGATACCAATGTGCCACTCGTGCTATACCACTCTGCTTGGATTCAAAGCGACACCGAGCTTACCTACGTTAGTAGTCCACAAATACACCTAAGACATAAACTGCAAGCCTTGTAATTTGACACTCGGTTTGTGCTCTGGAATGTGTATCGCCAATCTGAAAAATGTTGTACTAGGGTTTTCCTCAAGGCCACCAAAAAATGACCCTTTAGTTTTGAGATGAACTTTTGGAAGGGACGTTTGAAAATTAGGGAATCCTTTTATCAGTCTCAGGTCTCGGAGTCTCTGAGCCTTTCAGGTGCTCGTCAATCGCTTCAATCGGTTTAGCACATTCTTTCAAAGTTGAATACCATACTTCGCTTTCAACAGGAGATCATGGAGAACCGTCGAGAATCGAATAAGAGTCTGTGTAGTGACTTTCAAGAGGAGGCCTCTAGGGGCAATGCCCTCACGTTCAAGACTGACAGCAACTGGTAGCACATAACAAGGTCATGCTCGTTGATAAACCCGAAAAGACAAAAAATAAGAACAAGAAAAAAGAAATAGGCAAAAATGGGGGAGGGGGAGTTCTACTCGCTCTGAAATCTTCTGGCCACCAAAATATCCCATCATTAACAGAGACAGATATCTATTCCCTGGGCATTGAGTAAGTAATGTGCATGCGCAAGTATACGACTTGCAAATTTTTACATTGTCATTGACGTAACAACCTTGGTATATGACAAGCGGTGGCTTCCGCATGAATATATCTACCTATGCTTCCAGCATACTTGACTTTTCTTCTCTTCCTGACCTCCCGATCCTACTCTTCTCTTCAGGACTAGAATCCTTAATTGAAACGAAAGCAATCAATAGAGGGTGATCTCAAAGAGCTGACCACCAATGTCCGAGCCAGCGGTCAAACTTCCGCCCGTGGTGCAGAAGACCTTGTTCTTCTGCTCAGCAGTCCTGCCGAAATCGCAGGCGGTCGGCTTGCCAACTGTGGTGGCGTTAGTAGACGCGGCGACGGTAGAAGCAGAGGTCACGTTTCCAGTGCCGTCTCTAACAACAAGCTGCTGGATTAGATCCTCGTTATCGGCCATGTACAAGTATCTGGTGTTGCCTTTTGCCAGCTTGAACCCATCGTACGACACGGCAAGGTCATCGTAGGAACCACTGTAGAGAACCTCCGAAGTGCCAATCGTCAAGTTGTCGTACATGGGTGCGCGTACCACACCGCTTGACGCGGTCCAGTACAGATATCCATCAGAGGCAGCCTTGATACCGTTGATTGAAGACATCTCTGGGTCATCGAAGGCGGTCCAGTAGTCACCGGTGTTGATGTCCATGGCGACGACGGTGTCCTGGAAGGTGGCAGACGCCAGAATGATGGATTCATTGAAGGTAGTCAGGCCATTGAAGTCTGTCACAAGTGGGAGGACAGGCTCGGCGATGAGATCAATTTTCGGGCTGTCCTGTCCTCCCTGATTGAAGTCGACCCGCCAGACTTTTGTAGCGTTTTTCGGAGGGTCTGAAATATTGGAGCCCGTGGTATTGGCGCCCGTGATATAGAAGACGTCGTGGCTGACCTCGGTGATCCCACTCAAGCCCAAGACGGAAGGGAACGTCCTGATGAGGACGGGCTCGGGGTTCTTCTCGCTGGGGTCGAAAGAAAAGAGATTGGCAGGAGGGCCAATCACGGTCGTAAGAACTTTGCCATTAGACCGCACCCGCAGGTTCTCCAGCCAGGTTGTGCTACCGTTGCCCTGGTACAGAGTCCGGTATGAGTCTGCCGCCGCGAGGTTGATCGCGGCAGAAAAAGCTAAAGTGATTGACTTGGTGTGCATGTTGAAATTGGAAGTAGTGACTGTGAAATTGGCCCAAGAGCAGAGCACTTGAAGACTGACGAGCTGCTAAAAGAAAACAAAAGTCCGAGAATCACAAAGATACCACCTTGAAGTTGCAACTCTAAAAAAAGATTACGGATCCCATGCTATTTATCGTAGAATCGTAGATCTATATTTCGCACGTCTTTTCAATATCCGGAGTGCCCCAGCGCTAAGGAGACGAGAGGGGCCTAACGTCAAGTAAATCAAATTGAGGCCGCGTCACAATCCGAGTGCTCTGGAATACCACTGCGGTACTACCCGCGTCTTGCGTAAAATGTCTAGCCGCAATATGCCTTAGAGCCCGATGGTGGCACTCTGGCTGTGTGGCTGTGGAACTCGGTCGGAGCCCTGAGTTAATCTCCGAGGGTTATTCGGCACCGTGAGTTCGCAAGTTCCACGTTCGCAACCCAGATCTGCAGCATGACAAAGAGTAAGTTACTATATATGGCAGCCCTACAAGGTATTAGATCGATTGAGAGTTTACTTTTGACGCTATCGACAAAATCTTAACTCACTTTGATGTTGAGCAGCCAGCTCTGTGACTAAGCCTATGCATTCCCTGGATCAACTGTCGTTTCAACTGACAGCATTGCTCCAATCAAATGGACAGGCGGAAAGTTATGTTGTATACCTCGAGGCTGACATATACCAAGTAATTCTCTTACCTAGGTATGAGGATTGGCTTTTCGATTGATGCAATATAACATCGCACTTTGAAAACCTTTGCCGTTCAATTCGATTGAGCGAGTTACTAGGCCTCACTCAGATGGGAGATGCTTTTACTTCATGCTATCTGTTCGACTGCAGCGAGTCTTAGTATAAAGATTTTGTTTGGAGAATCCTGCAGGACAGGAGGCCAGCAGACGGTCAGAAGGACAGCAAGATTATCGTCGTTCCAGGTTGGGAGTACCTGGAAACATGGGCCTACCAGAGTCTCGCTAAAATCCTTGGCTACGAAGCTCTCACCTAGCTCCGATGCTACCCATCTTCGCCAAAGCTTCCCGGCAAAGCGTCTTTGTTTCGTCCTTCAACCCATCCTGCCTTGTGATCCAATCCAAATCTTGCTTCCATTGCCCCCAGTGTTCTCGAATATTATCGCACTCGTTATAAAGACGCTCACTAGACACAAGGATCCATTGCACAGCAGCATCAACATGACCCTGAAGAGCATCTACTTCATCAGAAGTGCTCACTGTGGATGTAATCAGCCCACTGTGTGTCACGACCGGAGGGGCGCAAAAGATAGAAGCAAGCATTGGTGTTGAAATACACAATCAAATGAGAGACAAATGAAAGCGAGCAGCGATAGAGGAGTGGGGTGCTTACCTGAGCCACTCCAGGACACTCTCCAACCACCCCTTCGAAGCCCTAGCTTGAGGACATGCTCACCAAAGGCCGACAAGTCTTCTATAGAGGCGTTGTATACCAATGCCGCAAAACGATTGATGTTTACCCATTCCTGGCGATAGAGGCCGCGGAGGGCGTTGGCCGGGTCCGGATCACCGTAGCGCAGGCCCTTCTCCCATAGCTCGTAATTGAGCGAGACGTTGTCCCCGGACTTCAAGCCAGTGGCGGCCTCGACCTGGTCTTTCAGCTCTCCAATAAGCTTCACGAGAGCTTCGTGTACCTCCGGACGCTCTTCGGCGAGGGGGATGATAATCTGGGCTACTACCTTGGATAGCTCAGGGCCGCCGTCGGCCTTAGACCGCAAGAGCAAAGTCTGGGCTGCGCTTTTTGCTGCCGAGTTGGGCTCGGTCAAGAAGGCGTGAATTATGGAGGCTTGTTCTGAGATTTCGGAACACTTCAAGTCATCGGCAAAGAAGAAGTCATCCACGGACTCGGCCATGGTGGGCGTAGGACAGCAAGTGCGGGTGTGTAGGGAGTTGGCGGTGTTGTATGCAATATTGATTGAGGATGAGATTCAGAGTCGGTGCCCTGGTGTCAGACTGTCAGTGTCAATGTGCGGGTCCTGCAAAGAAAATTGGTTGAGAATCGAACCGAGTCAGCCTCGCGGCATGTTCATTTTCCCGAAATAGAAAATCGATGGTGTTGCAAAGGGGCAGGCTGGTACCAAGGGAAAACATGAGTAGGTAGGTACTGTGCATGCAACAAGTTCATGTATTGATGCCCGTGGTACACGGCCTCTTGAGAGTCAGCAGGCTAACGTTCGGCAAGGTCCTGTACCTAGGTTCGTTCTTTGTGCATCACCCTGTAAACTCCAATGATTACAGTGGGATCTGCATGAATGCACGTGGGCTTGTATTCGTCCGAACGCCTGTAAACCCCTGGAGGCTTCGGCTGAAATTTTAAGCTTGCTTCTTTCTTGACGTGCGCTAAAACCAACGATACGCGAAAAGAACAAAACACCACTAAATGTGACACAACACAGACTGTGCCATAATCCCACTGCGATTGACTACCATATTAACCTACGGATACAGTGAAGTAATTGTGTGCTGAATAATCTGCCTGCTAGGGAATTGCGTCAAAAGGCTTGCAATTAGAAGATGTATCTACTGGATTTGCGTTAACCCCCCCCCTTTGTTATGTTTTACAGAACAGCAAACGTGAAGCTTCTCCATCAAGAAGAATGATACTGGGTACCTAGGTAGTCAAGAGTTCGACTCAATGTGAAGCGCGAATGCCTGTGTTCTTCAGGGTGGGACCGGGTGCAGAATGTCTAGATTTGACCGAGGCGGAGTCAAACTAATGACTAGCAAATGGCGGTATTTTAGGCCGCCCAGCCGCATCCGTCAAACAGTTTAGGCTTGGAGTTCGATAGTACGGTCTATTTGGCGCGGTTGCGGTCTTGGTTGGCGCGCGCTCTTCGCGCGGCAATGAACGTAGCCGAAAAGCAATGCCTACTACCACTACTACTACTACTACTGTAGTCTTGTCAACGGTATTGCCGCAGTAGCCTGACTCGCAACGCTGCACCAGTCAAGCATACTTTCGTACCTTGGTAGCTGCCACACGGACCAATCGCTGTCAATCTCGAACTTCAAACAACCAGGGCGCCCAAGCAGCAGTAGACGAACCTCTCTTGGCAGCCTTCTGGGAGGAATTGTAAGCTTTTTGCTGGCAACTTGGGATGAAGAGGTTGAAGCCGAGTGAACACATTACATGGGTTTGTTGCCCCGTCCAATTAATTCGTAGTACCAAAGGAAAATGGCATGTGCGATCCACGGTAGACGTGTGTTCGCTTCTTGGCCACACTACCTAGAATACATTTACGATCCTGAGGCTGTTGATGACTATCTTATGTAACCCGAAATAGCCACGATGGATTTACTTCTTTGTATAACTTCAAGATGAAGACGAACAGGCAGACGAAAGTATTAAAGAGATCATGTTCCCATTCCATTCACTACTTCTTGTCTTGATCATCTCACTACTAGCCAAGTGATCTCTTCCATTCTTTTAGCAACTTACCATCATCAGTTTACTAAACCATCGTTCGATATATTCACAATCATCTCACTACCAGCCAAGTGATCTCTTTCATTCATTCAGCAAATTGCCACCGTCAGCTCAAATCAACCATCGTTCAATATATTCACAATGAAGTTCTTTACCATCTACACTCTCATGGCTTCCGCGGCCTCGGCCTTGGTCATGCCTCGCGCCATCACTGGTCCAACCAAGAACTTCGAGTGTGACGCTGGAACAGGAGTCAGTAAGTTTTATAAAACCTACCACCCCTTTCGATCTCCGGATTAATGTGGCTCAAGACTAACCGGCCATCCACTACTTACAGACAAGTTCACTGCCGCTTATATCACCAAAGTGATCACGGCCGCTGCCAAGGACAAAGCGAGCAAAGATGCGACCGCCGCCAACATTGAGACCCTGATGTCTCTGCCCGAATGCCAAGTCTCGCAGCGCACCAAGAAAGCCAGTATGTAGACATCCATACGATCCCAGTACCCGCGACGGGAGGTCTCCCGTGCAGTGCATCTCGTGATTCTGCCTCACGAACTGGCGTAACGCACCCCGACTAACACATTCTGTTCTTCACACAGATGACTTCTGTCAGCCCAAGGACTTTGCCAACCACCCGGACTCAACCACCGGCCTAAAGCTCCACTTCCCCAACTGCCCGACCGGCCCATGGCTCGAGTTCCCCCTGATGTCGGACGGCAAGACCGTCTTCAGCGGTTCCAAGCCGCCTGGCGAGGCGAACCCGGCCCGGGTCATCTTCCAGTACACGGACGCGAAAACCGCCAAGTTCTGCGGAGCCGTGACGCACTCTACCAAGACCAGCAGGGGACAGTTCATCTCTTGCAACAGCGTCTAGGTGCGGGAAGTTGAGCAGAGAGCTAAGATCTAAGAGCTGGGAGGTGTCGAGGCAAGATCTTGGCTAGTCTGCTTGGTAATTAGTTTCGCCGACATCGATAGTAATCAAGTGTCTCGGATTGGCATGACCTGTTCCAAGTTATATATAGCATCTTCCTTTTCTTTTTCTACGGGGGATTTATTTCGATTTGTCAATATTAGATTCTTAGTGCTTCAAAGAAACAATTACAGTATGCATCTACCTAGGTACCTACGTACCTACAAATTCCAATGATACCTGAAAACTATGAGACATGAGCAGGAGTTACAACCCCGCATCTCCATGCACAGCTAAGAAAACCCTCCCTTGGTTGCCATGATCATGATATGTGCTTCTTTTCACAAGAGAGTCACACTCACATTTGCAGTTGGTGAACAAAAGCCTCGTTCTCCATACCAAATTTCTCGCCATGTCTTTTGTTCAGAACGAGAGAGACGTCAAGACGCGCCCTGACGGGACTACTTTGGCATCGAATCATGCTCTCGTTCAGTCTACGCAGAATGAACCCAGGACGAGTGCAAGTATCCCCCGACAGCCCGGAACGGCATTCGACTTCACCGACCTCAAGGTCCTCCATCGGAATACTCTACCCCCTCGGAGCCATTTTCTCCTCTACCAATCCGCAGAAGATGCCATGGAAGCAGCACAAACACACGATGTCAGCAAGTCCAAGTCGCAACTTCTCTCAGGCACTTGGAAATTTTGCCATACAAGAAGCCCGCTGGTAGGCCCCCAAGACTTTTTTTGTAAAGATTTCGACACGTCAAATTGGGACGATATTCAAGTCCCGGGTATGTGGCAGCTCCAGAATTTCGGCAAGGGCCCTCAATATACGAACGTGCCATACCCTTTTCCTTTTCATCCGCCTGAAGTCCCGGTCGACGAGAACGAGTGTGGCAGATATGTTCGATACTTTATTGTGGGCCCAGAAACCGATGACCACCAAATCAGACTCCGGTTCGAAGGTGTAGACGCCGCCTTCACAGTATGGGTCAATGGCGTCGACGTTGGTTACTCGCAAGGCTCGAGGAACCCATCAGAATTTGACATAACAGACCTAGTCATGAAGGCAGGAGAGCCAAACACCTTGGCGGTCCAGGTATACCAGCGATGTGATGGAAGCTATATAGAAGACCAGGACCAATGGTGGCTGTCTGGTATCTTTCGCGATGTCTCCTTGCTCTATTTTCCTCGACTTCACTTTCGAGACATCGGTATCCGGACCGAGATGGCCAAGAATGAGGAGCCTGTGCTACTTCATGTCGACTATAAGCTGAGCGAACCAAACCTTGATGTCACCCTCGCGCTATATGATGCCCCAAATGACGGCAAGGTCTTAGCAAGATTCCAAGACATGAGCCATACCTCGAGCGCCTCAAAGTCTATGGTAGTTTCCAGTTCGGTGCACCCATGGACCGCCGAGACACCCACTTTGTATTATCTCGTTCTGCACGTTGTCAACAGTGGTGCCTACGTCTGCCTACGTGTGGGCTTTCGCGAGGTGGAACTCATCGACGGTATTCTCAGCATCAACGAATCACCCATAAAGATCCTCGGCGTCAATCGTCATGAACATCATCCCCAATTCGGACGGGCCGTTCCCTATGAGTTTCTCAAACGCGATCTACTGCTAATGAAGACACACAACATCAATGCCATTCGCACCTGTCACCAGATCAATGATCCGCGATTGTATGATCTCGCCGACGAGCTGGGGCTTTATATCATGGACGAGGCGGACCTGGAATGCCACGGGTGCCAGATGGCTGTCGAGGGCACGAACCCCGCGGCTCCGTTATCTGATAATCCAGATTGGGAAGATGCTTTTCTCGATAGAGCAGTGCAGATGGTTCAACGGGACAAGAATCATGCGAGCGTCATCTGCTGGAGTTTGGGCAACGAGTCCTTCTATGGGAGAAATCACAAGGCAATGTACCATTGGATCAAGCGCGTCGATAGAAGCCGCCCAGTACACTACGAAGGGGACCAGGGTGCCGAGACTGCCGATATGTATTCCAGAATGTACTTTCCCGTGGAGCTGATGATCGCTTTCGCCAAAGAAGAGAAATGGGTCAAACCTTATATCATGTGTGAATATGCACACGCTATGGGCAACGGACCTGGTGCAATCAAAGAGTACGTGGAAGCGTTCTATAAGTATCCGAGGCTCATTGGTGGCTTCGTATGGGAGTGGGCAAATCACGGCTTAGAGACCAGGAATAAAGACGGCGTCAGATACATGGGGTTTGGGGGTGACTTTGGCGACGAGCCCAATGATGGGTGTTTCGTCATGGACGGACTCACCGACTCCAATCACAATCCAACTCCTGGACTGGTAGAGTACAAGAAGGCTATCGAGCCTGTGAAAACACTCAGAATCGAAGGGAAAGGCGTACGAATTATCAATCGGTATGATTTCTTGACATTGGATCATCTGAACTGTGCGTACTCCATCATACATGATGGCGGAAGCATTGAAGATGGTATGGTGGAAATTCCAAAAGGTAAATTTACATCCGATGGTTCTTAGTCTCCAGTCTTCAACTTTGGCCTGAGCACTAATTCAAAATTAGGGATCAAACCTCATACAGAAGCTCTCTTATCTCTCGAGCCCAGGACAGCCCTACCACCACACAGAGAAATTCTTCTAAACCTCATTTTCACTCTCCGGATATCCAGCAACTGGACAGAAGCAGGGCATGTCGTCGCCACCGGTCAACTACGCCTATCACCACCCAGAAGTATATCCCATCTCCTCTCACACCAGCTACACCCGCCACTGCCTCAAGCACACGTCCCTCCTGCCCCAGCAGCCCTCACCGCCACCCAAATTGGCCCCAATCTGATCCAAATCGCCTCTACCACGCCGAGTGCCACAAGGTGGACCTTTGATCTGACACAAGGCCACCTCATCTCCTGGATTCGTGGCCACGCGCCACAGAATATTCTCGCGTCCCCTTTAACCTTTGACATCTACCGCGCTCTCACGAACAACGACGTAGGCGGTGATAACCCCAATGGTAGCCCAGGATCCCAAGGTCGTGAGTGGCGGGATGCCCGCGTTCATCTTGCGAGGGATCATTCCATTATAGGCCGCCATACGCTGTCACACCAGCGCCAATGGGTGAAGAGTCGTACAATGGATGGGACGGACGTTGTTCAGATGAAGGTGAAAACACGTATAGCACCCCCGGTATGTACATTTCGATAGCACGCGTTCCCTGTCCATCCCCGTTCCTATTTCCCGACCATGTGTGGTCATGCGTTTTCTCGGAAGCAGAAAGCCCAGAGGCTTCTCTCATTGAATACCTTTGACAATTGACTCACTCCTGATCTCTCAGGTGCTCGGTTGGGGAATCGACGTCACAACGACCTACCGTTTCATGGCAAATTCCTCCTCTCCTCCCATCGCAGGAAGTGACTCTCACGACGCGTTGCATATCCACGTCCACGCCCAAGGCTCAGGTCCTTGGTTTCCACCAAGTCTGCCGCGATTTGGTCTGACAACCAGCCTGCGCGGGTGCGAGGCCGCGAGGTGGTTTGGCCGGGGACCGGGCGAGAGTTATCGCGATAAAAAGGAGTCGCAGCTCGTTGGTACGTATGAAAGGACAGTGCAAGACTTATTCACGGAGTATGAGGTGCCACAGGACAATGGTAATCGTACGGATGTCAGGTGGGTGGAGTTCCGGGGCAAGATGGCAAGCAAGGAAGATGTGGTCGAGAGCCATGAGAGGCTTGTGAGGGCAAGGTTTGGGGCACTAGACGGGGCGAGTTTCTCAGCTTCGCGATATGCAGTCGCAGAGGTGGACAAGGCGAGGCATCCATTTGAGTTGAGATCTTTGGCGGATGAGAGGGAGGGCAAGGATGGGGAACGAGTTACGTGGGTGCATCTGGACTGGGTGCATCATGGCTTGGGCACCGGAAGTTGCGGGCCTGAGACGAGGCCGGAGTACAGCCTGCGTCAGAGGGAGTTTGATTTTGAACTTCTGCTAGACTGAGTAACAGTGACCCGTCATCAGAGTGACACCGCACAACCAGATGTCTTTCCCGATAAGTGGGAGGTTGTTTGCCGTGTTCATCTTTGAATATCAACTGGAGTCCATCCATAACATTAATGTGGTAGTGCAGCAGCATGCCAGTGTACCGGACCAGATTCACCCAGCACAACACGCATACCTAGCCAAGTCATCGGGCCAGCTCCACACGTCTTTGCAAGCATCAGCAGGCAGGAGAAAATTCAAGGGGGTTTGAACCAACGGTTCAGTGTCAGTGGTTGAAAAAGCCTCATCGTGGAGCTATTGGACTGGGCACAATGGTCCGCCGCGACACAATTGAGTCTTGGACCTTGGTTTCGATTTTCCCAGAACCGCTACGTGAGCCAGCCTCTCCCAACCTTGGCAGCACCGCCGGCCCAAACTTGCCAAGGGCGTTGCGAACCATAGGCTTGGCCGAGGCCTGCGTTGTCGAAACAGACAGACAACTCAGGGCAGGGAACCTGACATCTGGCCCAGGCTGTGTCGCTGTGGCTGTCATTGTCTCATGAAGAAACTCCGCCTCGGAACGTCGACGGCAGCTGGTGGACATGTTCCGCGACGACATTTTGGGGTGACAGCGGAAGAGAGGATGAAAAGAAGCCCTGGTCCGGATGTGAGAGTGGGTGGGTCTGCCGGAAATTTTCAGGCGAACCGCTCGGTGATGAAGTCCGGTTCTGTGCAGTGACATTTAGAAAGCCATTTGGGCCAATTGAACATGAGGTACCCATGTGTCCTTTCGGTTACATAGTATGGATGTGTGGCTCGTCGAATTGTGGTAGCGAAGGGGCTCAGAATCATGTGATGCTTCATGCATAATTGTCTACCAAGGTACGATAGAACCCCGAAGGGAACTTCCAGAAGAACCAAAGAATCTTGGCATCGAGCAGGAGGGGCCCGAATTGTCGGGTCCAGGTACTAAGTATTACTGTAGTAAGGACAAGCCACTGGAGTTAAGTTTGTTTCAGCCGCATGGGTCCGCCCAGGGCTGATGTCGTGCAGCGATAGCCTAAGGTCTTCCCGTAAATACTAGTACAGGCAGACTGGTAGACAGGGGTCACTGCCCCGAGAGCCGCTGTAAATATGACCTCCAGGGCTCCTCGCGCACGGCTCTCCGGCCTTTCCGACAAGGCTGTCTGGTTGTGGCGTTGCGAGGGATGATTATGAAGCATCATGAACGTACAGATACACCTACTGCTCCCCAAACACGGTGCGGCCACGTCTGTACTATGTGTGTTCCTTATTTTCCGTTGGTGACGCCAGTGATCAGTTTCGAAGCTCCTCGTGGGGAGGGGCGCAGGGGGTTCAGAGGCAGCGCTGTAAGTCGAGAATGCAGAGGGAATGTGTCTGAAAATATTATGATCAAAGCGGCTATGCATGGTATCAAAATAGTTTAAACTCATATAGCCGACTATTTCTTCCAATCTGAAGCCCAGCTGCCCCCTTACAAATACATGGTAATTTACAGCCCAGACTGTCCACTTCGGTTGATTTGCTGGATGGAATTGCTTCTCTGCGTCAAAGAAAAGTCCTGACAGCCACCCAGTAACACCACACTCCGCTTCATCGTCTTTCAAGCCCCCGTGGCTCCCGATCGGTATGTTCCGCTCTTTGATGGTTGCTCCTGGCGGTGTCGAAATGCTGGTCCTTGTGGAACCAACCGGCAAGTTCCGCCTGACAATACGCCGTGAAGGCGATTCACGTGGGTTAGGTACTATCACAGAAGCAGCCCGTTGATAGCGTATGTAAGTTCCCATCCTGAGGGCGGTGAAAGCCAGCCGGCGATTGGTCCACAGCTCAGTGTGTCGACAGTCGCCTGCTGGTCACCGCACCGTCAATGGTTGTTGTTCCATCCCAAATCATGTCCCTGGGCCAAGTTGTGTTCCAGGGTTTGAAGTTGGTGTCCAAAAGACTGCTGACTCATGTGTATATGCTGGCTTGGTAGGACGCCGTGGTGCCCGTAAGGACTGTCTCTTTGCGAGTAAGCCCTATGGCGGACCGCTGAGATGTGCTGGTCGTGTGTTCTAGTGACAGGAAGCATTTGGTGATGTTGTGGGATGGAATGATGCGGCAGCTGATGCATTGCTTGGTGGGCGGGTGTGTTGGCAGCAGAGAGGTATTCGTCTCCGCCCTCCATCTCCACGTCGGCATCGGCGTCGGCGTCCTCGTCGCCATCTGCATCAGCGTCTTCGTCTGAGTCTTCGGCTGACTGCGTAGGCGTACTGGCAGCCGACGTCTTAGGTTCGCTTATAGTTGCAGCTGTGAGATTAGCGGAGCTGGTGGAAGCATTTCGACCAGCACCCGACTGAGCATTCGGGGATGACTGGGTATGAGAGCACGACTGATCGGCTCGCTGGTAAGTATACTGCTGTACCGGGCGTGACTCGTCTGGTGAAAGTGGCTGTGTAGCGGACGTAGGCGTTCTGAGGGATGCAGAGATCTGATCAAGCGACCTTTGCGCTTTGATGGCATTGGCTGCTCGCGAAGTTGTGATGACGGTCTTCCACCTTTCGATTGCTCCTGAGACAAGTGTGTTAAGGTCGTGCCGGTCCTCATTATTCAGCCCAGTGCTTTGTCGACCGCTGATTCCAGCCTCGTTCCACATTTCCGCCATTTCCTCGTCCACTCTCAAAGTCATCGGAGGCACAATCTTGTACTCCCTCGGTTGTTGCTGCTTGTTCAGATGGTCGATCTGGGTCTTCAAATTTGCGTTCTCCTGCTTGAGAGAATATCGCTCCGCCTTCAGATTCATCACCTCTTGCTGCCTTTTACCAATGTTCCGAGCCATTTCCAAGACCCATAGCTCTTGTCGGCGTTGCGGTGATAGCTGTTCCCAAACTTGGAACGACTCTTCCAAGTGCTCAGCCACCTGCGACTCCAATCTTCTTGCCGATTCCACAACTTTCTGTGTCGTATAATTTGCGATCTTGTCCTGCTGCGCTGCCGCCTGTGACGATGACGAGCTCATTTCATCGCTCTGTGCAGTCGCGGCCGTAGAGCAGAGGGCCTTCCATTTGGCGAATTTCTCCTGAAAGTGGACTCTGAGCGCCTCGTTCTGCTTCTCTCCGGGCGGGGTGATAGACCATGATGTTGCAGTTGAATGTGGCGTAGAGGAAAACAAGGTGGGAGGCGACTCTAGGCATTGAAGACACAACGCTGGGAAATCCATCGAAAGAGGGCTAAAGTCGAAGGGCATCTTTTTGATGTCAACTTGCTGTCTATGTATTGATTAGCCTTCCTCGTCGGGCTTATGTAGTGGGTTCCAGGGAAGCTCACTTTGCAGCCTTCCACGAACTCATCATTTCCCGAAGAGCAAGCTCTGCAGCCTTAGCCGTGTCGATGGCATCTTGAACCCTTTGCTTTACTTCGAGAGATGACTTCATCATCTTTTGTTTGAAAACTCTTTGAGAATTTGAGCGGCTTCGTGTCGTGTCTACATCATTGTCGCCATCTATCAGCAAAACCACCATGGACATCGATTATAAATGTCGGCGCAGTACAGGACAGTCTATTGGTGAGGCTGTCAATGAATAAGGATTATTAGGACGTACCTGGTGATCTGGTCATGATAGAATCGGCATCAGAGGCCCCTGAGCTCCTTTTAGAAGCCGCTTGGCTATCCATGGGGTGCGAACTGTCCCTCGAGGCCCCTCCTCTGGGCTGACGGCGTGTAATGCTGCCCCGAAGCTTGCGGATCTCTTCGACATTGTGAACTCCATCTGGCGCTTTGGGGTTTTTCTCCTTGATATAGAGATCTAGGTGCCTTCCTAGCGACGAAGAGGTGAAAGTTTGCCCGCAATAAGGACAACATTTGTCCTTGGGGGCTTTGGTTTTGCCTTCAAGCTCCATAGTCTTGGTCGGGTGGTCAGATCCAAGTTGCGTGGGGTATCAGAACGGTGGAGCACAGATATCGTGCCAACACACACGAGTACGAGGGCGCAGATGAC
Source organism: Gnomoniopsis sp. IMI 355080 (assembly GCA_027946555.1). Taxonomy (NCBI): domain Eukaryota; kingdom Fungi; phylum Ascomycota; class Sordariomycetes; order Diaporthales; family Gnomoniaceae; genus Gnomoniopsis; species Gnomoniopsis sp. IMI 355080. The sequence continues at coordinate 77,049 of JAPEVC010000063.1, read as the reverse complement.
GAGGATTAGGAGCAGCAGATCCAATAGTAATGCTGCGTGGGTATATCGGATATACGTCTGCGCAGTGGATACAGGGATTTATAAAGTCAGCGAACGGGATGTTTGAAGGCAAGTCAGCTATGCAACGATGGAGAAGCAGCCAGACTAGTGTTTGGAAAAGGTAGGATGATAAAGAACGAGTGGTCCAACCGGGGACGAAACGACGTTTGGTATTGACGATGATGTGCAGTTGGAGTCAACAAGAGGTATGCCACTAAGCCAGGACAGGTTGGGATACACGAGGATTTAATGAAATCCGTTGATATGATCAGGCCGGGGAAACTGATATTCGACATGAGATACTGTACCCTGGTCAAGAGTGGCGCATACTCCTCTTCCTATTTCCCGCTCATTGGGGCCCGGAGCAACAGGGCAGGGCAGGACAGGGCTAGGAGATCTGATCCCAGAGAGGACCACCAGGGGAAGGGGTTAGGATCCAGTTCCAGTGACAGGTCCCATGGCAAAGGAGAGACTGGTGCACAGAGCAGCATCTTTAGCGGAGCCCAGGCCGGTGGAGATGGTCTAGACATGGCGTGAAGGCGCTTGCACATAATGAGTTGCAGATTGGCGGCAAGTAGGCTGGTTGAAGATAGGTACTCAACGCGGTGACATGATTACAGTACACCGTGCTTATTCAGAGTCCTTCAAGCCCCAAAGGACGCCGCCGTTCACAGAGCACTGTGGCAGTACTGTACATCATCCAGAGCGCAGGGCGAACGGGCAGGGGCCCGGAAGGAGGAAGATAATCCGCAAGGGCGCGGGGGGAAAAGGCTTCAATCCAATGATTGTGGCCTATATTCTCCGATCACTACCGTTGAGGCGGCGCAACGTGATGGACCTTGAACTGGATCGCGTGTTGTGCACACGCACAGAAGATTCTCCGGTGTTTCGCCGCAGATGACTCGGGAAGGGGTGAAGACTGCCAGGTGGGTGAGCGTGGAGTGTTTAGATATTTTGGACGCCACAAGAGAACAGACATTGGCCATTGCAGTGGTCTTGTCGATGCCACCGGAGAAGGTGAGAGAAGGAGGTGACACGGGATGAACCAGCCTGTAGGGTGACAGGCAGGCAGGCACTACCTAGGTATCTAAGGTATGTACCGTACCTTCCAGAGACTTATGTAGATACCTCGGTAGGTACCAGGTACTATAATTACAGAACAGGGCACTTGCATGCACAGCTGGACGGCTCACGGAGTAGTTCCGGTTGATATGGTTAGTCATTGTTAAGGCTGGAATGCTGTCAAGAAGCATATGACTTCGGGTGTGAACTGCTTTGATTACCTCTTCAAGGGAAACATCGACAGACAAATTTCATCATGACACGGATGTGAAGTGCTATAGCCATGGTGGGCAATACTGATACCGCCCTAGGTGCAGTATCTCAAGGTAATGGACAGGTACTGATCCGTTGCAGGGTTTGCACGGCCCGCTCTTCTAATGAACCCTGCAGGTGGGATACTGTGGGACCCTCCACGGCCAGGTCTTCCTTGCACTACAAGTAACATAGTACGTAGTACGGTTCATCCCTGGCGGATCAACCGCACTAAGGAGACTGCAGGTGGAGCAAGGGCAACAACGAGCCCCATGCGCCACAGCAGCAACCCCCATCACGACTTCACGCCCTCCCTGACACGACAGCTGGACGAAGGCTTCCAAGGATTGTGCACGTCTCCATCACCAGCAAGTTTGCGACCTACATAGGCTGATCAAGTAAGGTAGGGACCCAGCCGCCAGTCTGCATTCTGACGCCCTCACTTGCACCAGCCTTTCAACGCCCGCGGAATCCGGCAAGCATCTCTCGCACCCGTGCCTAGCTTTGCACTCTGCATCGTTGTGCAGTCTATCAACACATGCGCGCGCTCAGGAATGGATGCTGACTGAAGATCCTCGACAGCGGTCATTGGGGCCTCATTACAGGGAATAGGCACACGACGCGACCCCAGCAGCCCGCAACCACGAGGAGTGAAAGCTTGGCCCTTAGCACCGTCGTTCCTAACCACCCATTGTGTGATGCCATCTCGCGTCACGAAGCGAACTAGTTGCAGGATCATTCTTCATACGATCTCTGTTTCCACCTGCAAGTCGATTGAATCATGAGCTCAAATCAGGGTCCACGCTTCCAGCATGCCACCCTGTATGGACCGACGGGTCTAGTCTCACCGTCACAAAGTCACCGACGCTAGAACAGGAATTACGATGTTGATTAATCGAATATCTGCACCTCACTATTGGTCTTCCCAATTGGCAACATTGCCCTCTCCCTGCTAGGCCCATCGGCTTGTGGAGAGGACGATCCGGTAGTCACACCTCCCATCTCCGCCACGAGGCCAGGTGTCAGGGGCACGACGAGGGATCTGGGGACCCAGCCAAGGATCCTTGACGTTCCTTGAGCGGGACTTGCTACTCTGTTCCCGCAAATTATGCAATTGGTCCCACTAGACTCGAGCTGGCACCGGCCAGCCTTCATCTTGACCATCCCTGCGGATGCTGAAAGACCTTCTGGTTCTTGTCGGACCCACGCCTTGTTCGCTTGCCTGTCTGGTCTGTCTCTCGTCTCATATAACACGGCACCTCCCGCAATCCCAATTTGCTTCTCATGACCCAGTACTTACTGCGCCATCGCCTGCCTCGTCGACCCTTTCGAGGACTTATCTCCGTGGCCCCTCCATGTTGTCTCTTGGCTGCGAATTACACAGCGCGACAGCCGCCGGGTTCTTCGAGCCGCTCCAACAGAAGATGCCATTCTAGGACGTCGGCCTAAAGCTTGAAGTTGGCACGCTGTTGTCTGGTCCGCTAGATTGTCATTCCCGGATGGCATGGCCAAAGTCTCAAGATTTCACCTTTGAGTCTCGACTTGCCACATGGATGGATGTGAGCTCGACCCCAACAAACATCAGAGCCACCTGACCCAACAAGGTAAAAGTCCGCTTGCCACGGTCTTGCGCTGTTGATCAATGTCCAGGGGCACAGGGGCCATTGCTCACTCCTTACTCAATGTCACATATCCTTGACTCGGCATGGCGACACGGCAGCCTTGGAACACACAGCCTTCTCGCCCGACGATGTCGGGAAATAGCCCAAGCTTTGTCAATTATGGGGTGGTGACATCCGTGCCAGGATGTTGCTTCTACGCAGTGGATCGGGACAGGCCCCCTTGCTCGGCAGGGCGCTCTCTGACAGCTGTCATCTCTGCCCGACCCCCATGCTGATCATGATGATCCTGGTGGAGGCCAACCTCTTGCAGACGACCCATGGTGAAGGATAGAAAAATTGTGCATACTGCACAATCTTCCCGTGGCAGGGCCTTGTTGCCCATCATGAAAGTCTTTCTGAGAATCTGCTTATTAGTCCATCCTGATAGTAGGTTGCGCTCGGCAATCTGCAATCACTCATCACGGTCTTGCTCTCAAGATGTGATGGCATCATCCCATCGAGCTGGGTCCATGCTTGGGTCTGTGCAAATCTTGTTCGCGGAATGAGGACCGGAGGATCATGGCCAGGCTCTGGTGCCTTGAATACCACCCTTGCAGCAAGATCGACGGTATCCGGACAATCAAAGTGCCCCTTGGTGCCACATATCCGGCTTATATGACCCGCTGGCCCATCTCCGAACCCCAGAGTCTCGGCCGAAACATTCAAGGTATGTATTCAATCTCAACCTGACCGTTCGACGGACCCTTCTCCGGTGGTAGCTGCAGACTACAGACAAGACGCAAAATAGCCATGTTGCATGAACAAGGGCTCCGGTCTGCAGGTGTGTCAAACCAGGCCGATCAGGTGTACACAAACCATAGGCAGACGCCCGGCAACATGGAAGAAGATCCAGGATTGGAGCGCATGTCTGTCAGAACTCTACCGTTGGAGATGAGCGGAGACCAGCGAAACCATGAACAAAATGACGGTGTGGTTTGGAAATGAGACCTTGCGTAAGGATCCATCCAGTTTTGGACCCTCTCACGCTCTCCTGCTGCTGTGACGTCCATTGGTATTGTTCCCACTTCCACGTCACAATCACGAGCAACTCCGTCCTCGATTGGACCAAGCGCCGTCAGTGCCGCCCATCGAATTACCCCCCACTGTCCCACAAGTCAAATGTCCAGTTGCAGCGTCTACACTTTTCTCCATCCGTCCGCAGCTGCTGAATCGGAAGATGGACCTCTGTTCCGCGTGCCGTTATCACAGTAGGTCGGCACGTCCGTTATGTACATGGCAAGGCTGAATAAATGTCAAGCATACATACCTAGGTACCTAAGCAGGCACATAGTTGTGCACAGACCGCTGTTTACACCATGTTAAGCATATCCAGCCTCTAAAATTATCAACGAACATCAAGTCTCTCTATTTCAAGCTAAGAACATCCCTACTTACTCACGAGAATTATACCGCAAGGGAGCGGGCAAGGGCAGTTCTGATCGGGCAGTAGCGATCTTTCCTGTCTGACTTGTCATTCATCCCATGTTTTGCAAGATCGAGCAAACTTCGTTCGAGATGGAGCCAGCGGATGGTCATTTGAATCACGCTATGCGCTGGTGGAGCTTGGTTGCTTTATATACCGAGCATAATATTCAAAGGGACGCATAGTATGGATACATTATTGCATATCCCTTCCAGTGATGAAGTGACTAGCTGCCTGTCCAGGCTGTTCGATTTGGCCGATTCAATCCTAGGTGAATTGCACTATAAGAACTGGAAGACCCTAAATATTCGAGCTCATGGAACGAATTTTGACACAAATTATACATACCTACAGAGGATTTACTGTCATCAACTGCCCAGTCAAAAGAGGTGGTACACAGATTCCTTTATTCGCAAGGCTCGGGTCGTTCGTGACTATTAGGCCAGCCCCGGCAGTAGCGACGGAGCCTAGCAGTCAGACACATCGGCACAGATTGCAATCGAAATGGTACGATCACATGAATCTTTGGGTTCAGGCGCCTCACAAGGCCATCGTCGACCCACAAACCACATGGTACACCTCGTAAAAATCACGTTGAGATGTAAATTCACGCCAGCCTCGATTTAAATCCATCAACGAGCCGGCCGTGAAACAAATGTCCCCCCCCCCCTTGCAACAAGGGCAAGTGGGAATGCGCCAAGACCAGGAGTCCGGGACAAGGCTCAGTACCAGGGAAAAAGGTGGTCATCTCGGTAAACCCCGTATTTTCATCTCTATATACTCCGACGGAATCTCACGGAAGCAATGGAAAGTATCTGGCTGCCCGTCATTAGACAAGCTTTTATTTATACGAGCTTGAGTACCCAAATCTTTGTGCCCAAGTCAGGTCAAGGTAGTCAAGCCAGTCGCCACTCTATGTCGGGTACCTATTGTCTGCTATTTGAGCAGGAATAAGGAAGCTCCACAGGAACCAATGATTCATTGGGCCAAGTAGGTATTTTTAAGTGGTGTATGATCCAACTCGGGAATGCTATGGCTTTAACCACCTGCCCTGGCTCTTCCTCACTTGGTCCAATACGTGGATATGCTCGCGGGATTGATCCCGACTCTCATGGTCCTTTTGATCGATCCCGGGCATTTTGCATGGTTGAAACATTAAATGATGTACTTGCTTATGCACAGGAATTGCGGTCCTGAGAACTTGATGCCCTGCATATGCGTAGCTTGTGGTGCTTCTATATCCATGGATGGCAGTGGTCTACCTAAGTAGGCCCTGAAAAGACTGCTCTTGTCTCCACCACGAACAGGCTTCGATATAGGTATGTGAAGCTCAGCGTTTGAGCAGACCACTTGAAATTTTGTGACTGCTAATAAGGGATTCATCGTCCTCGACCGTGTAGGAACATAAAGCCCGAGAGAAAAAGAGGCGTGGTACCTGGGTAATCGCAACATTCTCTGATCTTCGGAATTTGAATGAAACTACCGTTTCCAATTCGCTATTTATATGTTGATAATGCCATAAGAGCGCGTTGAAGGCGCGCTCATCACGAAAGCTTCCTCGGCGTTCTGCTCTGAATGCGGTCGGCTACAGAGAGATCACATAACAACGAACACCTTCCCACATTCAAAGAATGGTAATTGGTCATGCAGACACGTATCATTATTTCATTTCTGTTTCTTTTATACTTCATGCTCAAACAATATCGTCTTGGTACCCTTTCAAGTAGAGAGCACTCATACTGGCAGTCGATTCCCCGTTTGAGGCAGGACTGTTGGCAAACATCTCGATCTCGTCACCACAGTTCCTATAATGCCATCTAGCGGCTTGCGGAATCGAGATCGAGCCGTTGCTCCCCCGTGGTATCGACACTTTTCTAGAACGGTACGTGCTGAAGCTTGAACTGGCAGGTATTTTTTGACCTCCCACCCTGGCTTCAGGCTGCCTGGTGTCTCGTTTCCTTGTTGAGTAATCAGCGGAGTGCATGAAGCTGGACTGCCGCGTCTCGGTAAAGATGATGGTCATCTTTCGGAAGAGAGGCTTCAGTGTCGCAAGCGACGACGCCATCAAGGCCATTCCGCATTCGACCGTGCTCCATACTGCCAGATCGTAGAAGTTGTACAAATACTCGGTTTTATCCACCAGCTCCTTTGCGTATATGACTCTTATGACTGTGGCGATAGACGCTCTATGTGTGCGATCAGTATTCAGGCTCACCTCCGCCCTCACGAAGGAACATTATCCATCATTTCACATGGTTACCCAACCACTGGAATAAAGGTGATGTAAAGAAAGAAAAAAGCACTTACATCGATCCCATGCCCAAAATGATACTGATAGACATCTTGGTTCTTTTGTCGAGCTGAGCTTGCCAGACCACTGTCGCTGGCAAGATCGCAAGCATCCAGTCCGCAACGACATTCATGATGGTCGCAATATAGGTTATAGCAGTTGCTGCCACACTTGCGTTACATTTTCCCTCTACATGTGGATCTGGAGAATACCGTGCCCACGTGTACTCTACAGGCTCTGCTCGATGTCAGACTTTTTTACAAATCCATTATGCGTTACGAAAACAGCATAAACATTGGTGTATAATGGCACATTCGAGAACTCTCCAAAGGTGTAGGAAGTACATACGGCAAGCGAAGACGGCGATGAAGAAGTATGCTCCATAGAACAGACCTACAACACCGAGCATAGTCCAGATGGTGATGCGTTGCCATTTTTGGTTAGAAGCTTGACTCTGGTCAGCATTCTATTCCAGCCAAAGCGTCCTGATGGTGGGATTCGTAATTACCAGAGCATATCCGTACCAGGAAGAGTCCGACGACGACTTTAACAAGATAGGATAGGACGATGTAAACAATCGCCGCGAGAAAGCAATATTTGCTGGCAAGGGCTCGGTCTACTGGCACGACGTCACGGAGGTGCTTGCCCAACCCGTATTTGACGCTGACCAGTGCAAGAGCTGTGTATACCGCATATATCAACTGTGTCTCTATGCATTAACTCGGGCACTGGAACAGGGCCAGTGGATACCTAGGTAGGAATTCGGCCACTACCTAGGTAGGTCCAGACAATTTAGCAATGGGGTAACCACGTACCAATGCAAGGATGGCGAGATAGTCCTCGAGGAAGAATCTTTTCAAAATGAAGCCCATCGTATAAGTGCGCAGAAAAACAGCAATGGTGCATACGGCAAGGAAACTGAGTATGACTGCCTCCAGCCGAGGGCCACGGTCGCCATCCATTTTGGTTGCTCCGGGCACACAGCTTGGTTGACGGAAATCGGAAGATTGAAACGATCTTTCAAGTGATCATATGTATATGTACAATTGGCGCTCAGAGTTAACGGATCTCATGACAAACTTGAAGATACTGTTTGGAGCAAAAGTGACCATACCCTCAGGGTAGGGGAGTCTAGCAACTCAATAAATGCTCCTCAACGTTGAAAATTCCATGCAGCTAGTACGTTCAAATATGTATTGCCATCAGACGAACACCTTGAGGAACTGCATGATGGGAAACTGAAAGATCTGCGGCATGTCAAAAATTATGGACGACTTCGGGAGAAATGATGCATGAAGGGGGTAATGGCCTTATCGGCTTGCATTCCAATATGTATGAGCTGTGCCTCGCTGAAGCGAGTTGCGTAAGTCGCTCCATCAGCATGGCCCTTGCATCTGCAAGACATTCGAAGTTGGGTGACAGACCCGAACATAGAAGCGAATAGGGCTTAGCCTCCCATCTCTACTCACCCAAGAGTAAGTATCAAGTCCAAAGCAAAAGCCGAAATAAGAATGATAGCATCGGTCTGGCGGCCTCGGTTTGTTAGATCACACAAATCAAACGCTGCAAAATGGTACAGCTCGGCGTCGAACCTTCGATGCCCCCAATACAGATTGCATCTCGACGTCGAGGTGGCAACTTTGCTCAGGAACAGAGACAACGCCAGCCTCTTTTGCCGGGCAAGCTCACGTGCAAGCAGCAAGCGTCTCACGCAGCGTCCTCATTCCCAGATGGCGGCGACAATGGGCCAGGCCACGGTCATCTGACCGCATTCGGCGAAAACATGCATGAATCTGGACTACGGCACGCAACTTGCGTTGACAGCTGCCATTAAAGGATAGTGTGCCGGCAGATAGCAAGTGCCTTATTAACCGAACCTAGATTTTGAGACCGTCGTTGACTCGATGCCCCTCATGTTGAACCCCCACGCTGCGAATTTTGACAAGACGATGGGGAGAGGGTGACCAGCCACAGGCCCACCGACTAAGGACACTGAGCTCGTTGAGACCCACCACACCTCCAACTGCCATGCGTCAAACGGAGACTATACTCCAGACAGCACATCGTATATGTGAGACTTTATGTCGAGGATTAAGGCACTTACGACGACTTGATGGGATTGAAAGTTTGTAGCCTTGTGTCTTCAAAATGTTCTCCAGCTCCTCTAAATCATGGTCTCTCAATTACTTAGATCTCCAATGTCTGAGAGCTTAGTTGAGTTCCCCGGGGACGCAGATTGGTGTGACTTACATACATCCCACGCGCTCTGCAGGAGCTTCCATTGACATATGCGGCTCGGGCTTCATGTTGTCTCGAAAATCACTCCTGCAGCCAGATTGCTGCAGAATCTATACCGTCCGGACTCGGCTGTCGGGACAGACGATTAGATAGTGTCTGGTGGAGCGTGCTCTTATGATGGGGCCAAAAAAGCGGAAACACGCCGATGCCACAGCCAGTAGAAGGTGAGGAGCAAAGCCGATGCGACCCAGAAACGGGCCTTTGGAGTCGAATCAAAGTATCTTGACTGACGTCTGAGCACCAAAGACCGGACTAATCAAGACTGTGCATACAAAGTCGATCGATTGCATTCTAGTTGTCCCGTTCAAGATATCAACTCGTGTCGTGGGGAGCTCTAGCTTGTGCCAGGATTGGTGGGCCCTTGAGGACGCAGAATGCTCCCCAAGGTCATCGTCGAGCACATTTCTTCTTTGAAACTCCTCATCGGAAGATCCTCTGATCTTCAACGCTATTGTCAAAAATCCACGGGAATGTGGGTTCAAAAAGCGGAGCCTTGAGGACATCGCGCGCGTGGGTTTGTACCTATTACGGATGAGATTGAACCTCGATGCACTGTTGAGCATCCAAGAATGTGAACGAAGTAAAGATAAGGACATTTTCTTGACTGGTTCGTCGCGGTCAAGCACTCCGAAAGAGTTTTTCACACCTGCAGTATGCATGCTCGTCAGCTACAGGATATATTCGTAGACCTCGAATTCCATTGTCAATTCTCAGTATTTTGGGGCAGCCTTCCCTGGGAAACAAGACAACAATTGTTACGCTTCAGTAGCATTTCAACATCGTACCTAAGCAGTTGAAAGTATTGCGCAACTCAAGGGTGTGAGTCGCTGGCAGTTTGATGAGGTCCTCAGCCCCAGTGCTGCAGCCAAAGCTGTACTTTGAAAACCATCTGTGGCTTTGTTGTTCAAGATGACATTCGAAAGGAACAATACAGAATCAAGGATGGAGTTTTATTGGTTGAACATATCTGAGGCCACTTCAATTATCGCTGGGGGGAAACGGACCATGCAGAGTTCCAGTACTGGTGTCTCTCGTAGACGTCTCAGAATACTTTCCAAGTGGATTATTGAAGGACTAGGGCTATTTGCTGTGGTGTCACTTCCCATAACGGCAATGGCCGCGCTGCGAGATTATCTTTTACTATTGTCCCGTATTGCTTACGAGCCCTGGAGACTTGACGTAACAGACATTCTCAATCCAAGCACTAAGTGTCTATCGTTGCTGTAAGTGCTCTAGGGGGCCGGCTGGGCAACCAGCCCAATGAAAGGGAGGGAGGAGGGGGGGCAGCGCTCAAGTTGACGTGAATTGAAAGACTTCTTAAAAAAAGAAATAAACATAGAACGTATTGCTCTAATCGAGCCAACTGAATGGTGTCAATGAGCCATCAATCAAAACCAACTTAGAAAGCAAATTATGCCCCGGGTAAACAATTCCGCGGGCCACCTGCACTCTACGCCTTACTAACCCGCAGAGGCTTGCGTTCGCAGCGGATCAGAAAATATTTCAATTACATCTTCACAATACCGTATGATTACATAAAGATAGATGGCTGCATCAGAAGAGCTAAATGGTGTCGAGTGAAACCGCGCGGGCTATGCACGCCCAGGACCACATACTGCAGCAGATGCGTGCCGCGTACCGATCATCGATGCCCTAGTACTCCTTTCGTAATTGTCTTTGACCCCGCTCCAACAGATACTTGGAGTCCAAACCTTGAAATAGGAAAAAGAGTTGCAGTGAGTATCTTGAATAGGTAGGTTCAATCCAATACATTTCCAATGGTGTGCCAACGTTGCCCACGGTGTGCAGATACTGGTAGGATTTTCCACGGCGTGATGTGGCTCAGATGCACATGCGGCTTTACCAATTGCATTCTCAGACCGTTTATCGCTTCTTTCACTCAGATAGGGTTACACTTTACACACCGCTGCAGCAATTCTTCCCACTAAGTGCAGATTTCGCAGCTTCACGACCAGCTTGGTGCATTTAGTGGTTCAGGCCCAACCTTACTTCATCATGGGCCCGTTTCCAGCGAACCTGGGATAAGGTCGGGTCATTACAAGGTCTATGATGAGTGAAATTGGTGTTTCGGAGGTTTTGATACTGGAAGCGGTACGTTGGAAATTCGGGAAACATTGTGTTCCTCTCAGTGAGGACCTGAAAAGAGAAAACCTGGAAACTGCCAGGGCTCCTGCTCCGTCTTCATTCCGCATCCAATGAGACGCTCAATTTCCAGGAAATATACAAAGTACCTAGGTAGTTAATTTGCCAATCAGCCGCCATTTGTAGCCAAAGGTCGACTGTCGGATTCTGCCCACCATGAAATATACAATGGGGCTGCGATTGCCTGGAACCTGATGGACAAGTGCGCTCGGGGAGAATGCCATGAGACTCGACAATTTAACTATGTTCTTATTCTAGGGACGAACCTTCCAAACAGTGATGTGCCATTTACAGGGCGCTCAACCAACGCTGTTGTGTCGGTGATTGCGCTCGGTCGTTTCTTGTGGGATAATGAGGATTATCACAGGCTCTCACTGAGCCACAACCACCGCAGTCTTGACGCAGACTTACGTTGTATTATTGATGGAAATCATGGATCTACAATTTGTTCTCAGTGATAGGTCTATCTATCATAAGCAAGGAAATGGGACTTTAACAAATCTGGGGAGACGCGGAGCCTGGAGGAAAGCGCCACTGATTGCAAAAATGGCCTTTGATGTAAAAATTCTCGTGAGTGCATCCAAATTTAATTTGAGACGGGAAAAGACTCAATTCAACACAAGTTTATCCCACTTGTTAATTTCTGAAAAGCAACGGAGGACTTCCAACGTTGTCCTCGGCCAAGACGAGTCGACTTTCGAGATACATTGATGTCAAGCTTGCACGGCCACTTCTACAAGCCACATGTCTTGCAGGGTGCAGGGGTGCATGAGCTCTACATGAGACTGGGATTATTAAGCTAAGCAGACCCGCTTGAGCTTCCCTAACCCGCCTCAGAACTTCGCGTCGCATCTCCAGCGATTTAATAGCATCTTGTACGGTCTCGTCGCAAGCTTGTTTATACACGGGTCGAGCACTGATTTACGCCAATTGAGAGCTGTCGCCCTCCATATCACCCTCACATTCCTTCATACCGCCTGTCGAAAGGTCTCGCTAGCAATCATGCCTCCAGGTACGTCAAGCGCACCGCCTCGGAGCCTCAGCATGCGACGCGTCGATCGCGCGACGCGGCCTCGAACCCGAATCGCAACTTCTGACAGCTCTGCCCACAGCGATCAGCGACGATGAGATGTCTGATGTCGGAATCACAAGCGATGTTCTCCCGAAGAAGTCTCGCAAATCATACAAGGAGCCCGATGTGGACGAGTTTGACGACGACGACGAGGACGAGGACGAGGAGGAGGTCGCCGATTCCAAGCCTGCCGATGTGAAGGGCGACGATGGGGAGGATGACGAGGACCTTGAAGAGGACGAATATGTGGTCGAGAAGATTTTCGAACACTACATTGCCAACGATGTACTCCTTCCCGCGAAACCTTAGCTATGATCTTTGTCTACGCTCATTACGCTGACGGGTTGGCCAGGGCAAACCACGATTCTTAGTCAAATGGGAAGGTTGGGAAAAGACGACAGATCGAACATGGGAACCTGAGGAGAATCTGACGTAAGGCCCCACCTGCCGTTCTCTTATCTTGACAGACCACGGTCATCCCACTGACCATTGCCGCCTCTCCTGTAGTGAAAACGCTACTGAAGTTCTGAAGGAATACTACGAAAGTATTGGAGGCAAGGAGAAGATTTTTGAGCAGACAAAAAAGGCCCTCAATGGTCGCAAACGCCAGCGGCAATCCAAATCTGCCACCCCAGTTGAGACTACCAAAGCAGCGAAGAAGCAAAAGAGCCATCCTCTGGACTCGACTCCACCAGCGAGCGCCAAGGCTGCAGAGTGGAAGCCTCCAAGTGGGAGTTGGGAGGATCACGTCGAGACGGTGGATATGTGCCAAGACGAGAACGATGGAACTTTCATTGTTTACCTTACGTGGAAGAACGGAAAGAAGACACAACACCCAAAGGAGGTGATATACCGCAGGTGTCCACAGAAGGTGCGCACCATTCTCAAAAAAAGGGACTTCTAGCTTGACATTCGACCACGAACTAACAAGACTCTAGATGCTTCGATTCTACGAACGTCACATTCGTATCTCACGTGACGGTGGCGAGACAGTGCCTATTGGAAGCATGACCCATTAGATTAGAGGCCGACAGGACTCGACACTCTGCAGCAGAGGAGATGGCCGCTCTCTGCGTGATGAATTCCCAACGGCGGCAACAGTAACAGGCAGACGCCCTCGGCCTGGTCTCCCGCTCTAGATTTGAGTCTTCATACTCTAGAAGCAGCTCTTCGTTGACGATGGCCCGTTGTATCTTGCAATTTCGCCAAGCCTGTGATCCTGATTCTGGTCGCGTTAGCAGTGTATTTCGGCTTGTACCATGTTCCAAGGCACATGCTCGGTCCAGGGAGAATTTAATGATGTATATACACCGAGCTGAGTGTGACTCGTAATGGTTGGCAAAGCTCTGTTATTCGAGATCCGCTCTGCCTTTTCGGACGGCGTCGGAGCGTTCTCCTTCAGGGCTTATTTTGACGGCATAGGGAAGTCGATCGAAGGACCTGTTGACTTAGGTACATCACACTCACAGAATTCAATTTGAATCTTGAACAGCAGGATTCTCTGAAGTTTCCATCGGATAATGAAATGAAGTGAGTGTCTCGTCGTGTATATTCGGACTTCTTTTGCTGACGAAATAATAATTACCGTGCTGAATTGCTTCTGCTCAGGTGAAAAGCATATGCAGTCCTGCTGGTAATTCCCCAGATTTTTTCGGAACGGCACGAAGCGACATGTGACGAACCGCAGCCGGGCCGTAGGGCGAGGCCCACTTATTGCAACTACATCGGAGATTCGCATTTCTACCGACCAGTTGGTCGCAAGGAAGTTGAATCAACAACACAGAATATCCCTCCATAAGCACCATGTGCTGGGTGGGATAGTCTGGAAGCTTTTTCTACAAACAGGTGGCCAGCCATCCACACTTTGCCCTCCAGCAACTACCAGACACCATTGTACATATTATGCCTTAGCTCAAAGCAACGTCAGCTTCGTACAGGCTCTATTATAGGCCGGCGCCTCTCCGGACGGAATGCCACAGGGCTGGTCGTCGGCTCTACCGGAAGTTGTCCTATCCTGGACGCTACTCGCCGTGGCGCTCACATGGGTCGGTGAAGATGATGAATCTGCTCGCCGTGCATGGTTTCTGTGGGCTCAACGCGGAGTCTCGTTCGGAGTCTCAAGCACAATCAGAGGCGGATTGCTGTGGACTCTTTGAGAGGCTGGTCAGGCAATAAATGACTTGCGCGTGCGGTATTCGCATAGCATGCGGAGATTGGAGACCGCTGGCCCTGGAAATCAGGACAGCGATGGTGACTGGAAACCTCTTGAGACCCTGATGCCCACGAATCTTGAGATAGAATTGAGTGAGGGCTAGAGGAGTAACTACTAGCTCACCGAATGAATTGGGCGTAAGAGTCAGGCTTCTCCTCGGCGTGCACAGTCAAGTAGTTCATTGGGGTGAGGAAACGAAGGAGATTTGCGTTCCCCGATGCTGAAGCGTATAGATTTGTGCGACATTGGGCTCGCGAAGCCTTGCCGTGGAAGAGGACCGGTATGACCCAACTATGGAATGGGCCTAGTAGACGGGAGACTATAAAAGCACTACGGGTCCAAAGTAACACGCTCAGAGTCATGATTCGTCCTCTCACGAGCCTCCAACCAGAGAACCACATAAATTATATCTCTCGATACAAAGTTCTCACCAGGATGTGATTTCCACATTACTCCACCACAGCTACTCTCTCAGCTCCTCTCCCTCTCCGCCCCCATGTTAGTCTTCCTAGCGTCCGCCAGCCACTCGCGAAATACACCACCAGACGACTGGCACTTGCCCCTGCCCAATAACATACTGCGCGTGCGATCCAAACGGCCCTGTTTCGTCGTGCTATGACAAAGGAGGTACAGATCTCAGCTCAGGTGGCCGCACCGATACCAGCGTCCGGCCAGGACAGTCCTCATCCCTTGATGACTGGCAGAGCTTTCGGATGCTTGGACGAAGTGACAACTCTATCGAACAAATTGCAGCCTGTTGCTTTATACAAGCGACAACATCCAGGATTGCTACTGCAGGCCCGATTTGTTGGTTGGAGAAATGAAGGAGGTGACGAGGGGCAATGCCATGCCCCGTGCCTCCCAGGCGGTGCATCGGGCCTTGGTATTACTTCATTCTCACTTTAGTGTGGCAAGTAATTGTCTAAGGCGTCGCTCAGATGGGATGGTCAGCCACTGACAGGAGGTGATCTAATTAACCTGCGAGTAGTCGTCGACAGAGGACACGGGAAAGACAAGACTTGTTCACGATACCGATTTTCGAAAATTTATGAATTGATCGTTGTGACCTGGCATTATCGTCTCTTTCTTTGTTTTCAATTTGTTCGCGCTGGAGGTTATGGACTTTCTCGCAATAAGACCGGAAACGGTAGAGCTGGTCTTTCGCGGACTACTTTGCGCTAAGACAGTCGATTCGCGTGATCAAATGAAACCCTATGCCCCCCGTTACCGTCACATTCTTTCCGGCTGAGGTGACATCACAGCTCGATCAATGCTTCTTCCACGACAGGCTGTGGCAGTGCATGCTGCGGTGCCGACGGAAAGGTCTCCTGCTGGTACCCAGGGTACGCTTGCTGGTGTTGCTGTGGCGGTGGCTGCTGCCAGGGTGCCGCAGAAGGCGCAGGCACTTGCACATGTTGGGCGGCGGGGTGTTGCCAATACGGCGCCTGCGGTTGCGATGGTGCAGACGGCTGTTGTGGTTGTTGAGCTGCTTGAGGAGGTGCAGAGCCTGATGTCTCGGGAGTCCACTGTTGCGAGTATTGGGGCATCTGCTGCTGAAGGTTCGGATAAGGCGAGGACGCAAATTCAGACGGTGCACTGGGCGTAGCTTGTGGTGTTTTTGGCCCGGGCTGATTAAGGTAGAAAGATGCATTCGGGTCACTTGTGGGCGTCGTACCGACAGAATCTGGCGCGTTGGGTTGTTGTTCCGGGAGAGCAAGATGGCTCATTTGGGGGGTGGCAGCTTCACTTGGAGGGTGATTGTGCTGGGCGGCATACTGCGAAGCCTGTCCTGGGGGTGCCGAGGCTCTCCAACTATCTTGTCGTTGCGGTTGAGGGTACTGGTGTGAAGCTCCAGACATAGAAGCAGGTCTTTCATAGCCTGGATACTGGTGCTGCGCGGTCGGTTGCGATTGATGAGGGTAAACAGGCTGAGCTGTGGATCGGCTGTAGTCTTGCTGAGGTTCACCGGTGTAGTAATTTTCGGCGGGCCCGTTGTTATACGTAGGAGCGCCCGTATGGAGTGTTGGATAAGGACCCGAAGATTGACGAGGCGCAGGCATATTGTAGCCTCCAAGACTGTGTTGGTTGAACGCTTTTGAGAGTCGTTCTTCTAACATTCTGTCATAATAACGTACAGCCGTTTGCAACTTCGCATGCAAATCAAGCAGAGTATCTGTGCGCTTCAAGTCAGCTGAGGTAAGGACCCTATCTGGCAGCACAACGTACCGTGTTTACTCATCGTCTCACCGTAAGTCCTCGCCAATTTTGGGCGCAGTGTTCCGATGCTATCGTATAACTCCTGAATTTGTGGCTCACGCAATATCGTGCCGGGCGGTTGAGTTTGCAAACGGTCGACGAGGGTGGAGAAAAGATTAATGTTTTCGGCCTCAACAGGGGTCAATTCGTAATCGTTCTTGGGCAGGGCGAAGGTGCTTGAAGACGCTTGGCCGACGTTGGAAGAAGTTGACTCCTTGAGCGCTGCTGCGTGCTTCTTCTTTTGCTCCTCCATATCGGCTAAAGAAGCGGCAATAGCTGCCTTCAAATCATCATCTTCTTCCTCGGTCCCTTTGCTCGTCGAATGGCCATTGGTTGCGGCGCTGGGATTTGGTCCGTTCACTTTCGGTGCAACATATCCTCTTGAGTGGCTCTGCACTTCCTCTAAACTCATTGCCAATGCCTTCTTTAAATCCTCATCGAATCCGTCGTCAACTCTAGCGTTGCGAGGTTGCATGGAAGACGAATGGCGCTTGACAGAGGAAGAGATCTTGGGGGGCCGCTCCGACTGACTGAAACTACCACCTCTTCCAGACCTGTCTGTTAACTTCGCATAGCATCCATCGTCAACCCTGACTGGCTGCATTATGCCCAAGTGAGGCAGCGGTATTGTTTTAGTCGAGCATTGTTGATCGAAAACATTGCCACAATTGCGACAATGGTGTTTTCGGTTCGTAAAGCTAAAGGCAGTTCGACAACGCATGCAAACATCTGAGTCGACCCATTCGGGCGGCTGTGCACAAGGGATCAGCTGTCTATCAGCGAGGAATGAGGTTCACGTTTGTACGTACCGCACTACTGTCTATCATGCTACTAGCCACGGTGACTTTGGGGGGAAACGTGAAGCCTTCCCTCTGCAGAGTCTTATAGACCTCGCCGATGTAGTTGAGCTCGTATCGTCCTTCAGTAGCTGCGGCCCAGGACTGAATACATTCGAGGATTTTGGACCGAACGTCGTGGTTTACGGCGGCTGGACCGACAGCTTTCAGCAATGAGGTCAGATTATCCATAAACTCTCTCGACGCGATTTCGACCAGAAAATGCTGCCCGCCATTTTTGACGCATGTATCTGTGAGCTGCATCACGTATTAGCATCAAGACGCCAGTGTTTGCGCTGGCCTTTTGGGGTGCTGGACGTAGCATACGTTCAGTGCGCTCAGCTGGGTGTTTGGGTTCTTGTCGCCTATGCGCTTCTTGAGCGAGCGCATAGCCTCCTTTGGAGGAACGGTCTTGGATCTAATGAGATCGGAAATATCGAGGTTGAGAGCTATGTCTTCACTGTGTCACGTCACGTTGTGTCAGATGTTGGTACTGCCTTTATCCGTCCAAGGCCTGGGGCAGGGCCGGGCGACGATGCTGCTTACAGACTGCTGCTCGTGGCCTTCGAGATCTGCTCATCGAGGGCAGATCCCGCCGACGACGACCACCATCCCATCATGTTGTGCAGCTGGGCCAGTCGAGCGAGTATCGCGATGCTGGATGTCGGGAGGGAGGATGCAGGGAGTCGGTGATGGAGCTCGTGGTTGTCGACAGCGTCGATAAGTAGCGGGATCCGGATGCGGATCAGCGAGCGACCGATAGTGAGTCTGTAGAAACAGTGCACCACGTGATGAATCAGACGGCGATAGAGTGAGTGGTAGAGCAAGGCTTGTCGGATGGTACACTTTGAGTCGCCACAACAGAAGTGAACCTTGAAGGTGCAGATATTGGCTTTTGGAGGTTGGAGGTTCACCAGCGGGCCGTGCCAGCGTGCCTGCCTGAAGGAGGCCCAAACAGCTTACGTCGGTGGCAGGGGTCCTCACTCTCGATGCTAACGATCCCAGTTTACGTAACGACCTCGACGTCCTTTTTGTCTATTGTGCATACAGTGCTGTACAAAGTTGAGGTGCTCCAATATGTAAGGCAACATATAGGCGGTCAGGTACCTACCTGACAACTGACAGGGAAATGGTCTGTATCCTCTACTTATACTACTGATTACATACAAATGTGATTACGCATATCCTTAGTCGCATTACGCATATGTAGACCACCTGGGCACTTGTCGTGCGTCTGCTCCAAGTACGGAGTACTATTGACCCGATGAACAATTTAACTTCATTGGGCCTCCCCCACCTACAGCATATTTCCTTCAATAATCTCTACCACAGACAAGATTTCGTACCAGTCTTCAACTCGCAAACAAGCAGTAGTCGTAAACTCTGTATCAAAAAAATAGTGTCCGGATTCCATAGTATTTGGCACCTTGAAGGCCTAACATGCTTGCATTGTACTGTACGCTGGGGGGACCCTGGCTGCCTTGTCGGCAGGCATTGAGGCCCGAATGATACGGGAGACGTCACTTGTTCTCTTCGAGTTGTTCGAACATCGTGCTTTCGGGTCCATCCGACCCTCGACAAACCTCTCGACATTTGAGCACTGCGAACGAAACACTCCATCGCGATGACTTTTCTGGCATCCCTCGGGAGTTGATCCCACAGGCGCTTCTCCTTCTATCTAATTTATTGCCGCTTCCCAGTGATCCGATCGACATTCCTATACCCTGCAACAAGTTGTGATCATCGCGCGCCCACGCCGGGTTCCCAACCTCCTACTCCCACCTGCGCAACTGACAAAGAACCATGCCGTCGCTCTTGTCGTCCTTTCGCTCAACACAACATGACCGACGTCGACCTCTCCCGGCCCTTGGCCAGTCTCGTGGACGACGTACAAAAGGGCGCCAAACAGGCCCAGTTCCTCGTCACTATGGGCAAGCACGACGACGCTCTCGACTCCTACCTGAAGACCTCCACCCTCGCCATCAAGCTGATTCCTATGCACCGAGACTACCACTCGCTCAAATCCGACCGGAAACAGCTGGGCGAAAGATACCGACACCTTTTGAAGGAAATTACCGACGACTACGAAACATATGAGGCAATCAAGAAGCACAAACTGGCCAATCAGCACAAGGCCGGCGAGACAAAGGCCGCTGATGACTTGAAGAGCAGGATGGCCAAGCTTCGCAATGGGCCAGTCCAAGACCCTCGAATACGAACACAACCCCCTATTGTACCGATCATTGACAACCATACCACCGAAGCAAATCACAATGGGAAACCTGCAGGACGTCACTCATTAGAAGGATCATCTCTCGGACGCAAGATACCACCTACACCACCTCCTAAACCTCCGAGACTCACTACAAATGGCAATGTGATTATGCCGAAACTGCCAGACGCTATATATAGCCCAGCAAGGGGAGGCAATACTTCCCATCACCAGGACCTACCCTCGAGCACTCCGCGCGGCTCCTACAGCCGAGCAACGTCGTACTTTCCCGTTGTCAAATCAGGCTTGAAATCCACACCAGACATCAAGAGCCCGACATCTCCGCCGGAACTCCGTGTGCACATAGACTTACCAGAAGGAGATCTTATTACGGTGGAGGATCTGCTAAGATATCAACGAATCGAGGGTTTTCGCATCCTGATTATCGATGTCAGGCCTCGAGCAGACTTTGAGGATGGACACATCCTGTCGTCATCTACCATATGCATTGAACCCGATATCCTCGAACGACCAGGGATAGAAGCCCGAGATGTGGAAGATTCCATGGTGCTTGGATCGGTCGAGGAAAAGGAGCATTTTGAAAGACGGCACGAATATGACATGGTCATAATCTATGACCAGAGTTCCGAGAGCTTTGTAGACCGAAAGAACAATGCATCCAAGTTGTTTTCGATATTGTCAGACTTCGACTACCCGGAAGGAAATCCCGCTTCCAAGCATGCAAAGCTGCTCAAAGGAGGTTTGGATGCGTGGAAAGATTCCATGGGCAGCCATGCCTTGCGAAATTCAGGCCATAGGCGGAAACGGTCCACATACGACAAGCCGTGGCTGAGATCTCCTACGAAGCCCATCCAAAACCCTGAGGAAGCAAAACGATGGGAGCAACATCTGACCCAACCCGAGGAAGACGAGGCGAACGGTGTGGTTCAAGAGAATTTTACGGCTGCCCGGTCAATCAACGACTTCCTTACACGCTTTCCCGCTATCCAGGAGTCGATGACATCGCCTGTGGAAATGACCTTGGAGGAGAGGAGTGATCTTCGATTATCCCCCGTTAAGCCACCGGCTTCTCCTCAGAAACCCCCGGAATTACCGATGCCTCCACGTGAGCCTACACGACCGCCTCCTGCAGTACCACGCCGAAGCTACTCTGGTCTCCAGCCACCAGATGACGACGAAGGCACAGCCTCGAAGGCTGTTGCCAAAAGAGACGTATCAAGTCGCGGGCGTGCTATTGGTTTGCAGAACCCTGGAAATTGGTGTTATGCGAACAGCACACTACAGGCCCTTTTTGCATCCGGGGGATTTGGCGAGGAGCTTTACTCACAAGCGTGGCAGCATCTGTACAAGCCACCGAAGAAAGCCGACGAAAAAATCCTACCCCCGCAGCTGTTGACCAAAATTATGGCTAACCTCTTTTTATGGATGGGAACTGCCAAGTTCGAAATGAAGGCAGATACTCTAATGGTAAGTCTCTTCAGTTTTCACAGATGACCATGTCATCGGCCTTTTCCTGCCATTGCCGCAGCTCAACTTCGAACCTTTGTACCGAGTCCAAGACGTATTCTTTCAACCGTCTCGGCCTCATAAACACTAACCGCCTTTTCCAGCAATACTTACGACATATTACCTCTAAAGGCTTCAAAGGGCCTCAACCTCTGGATCAGATTCTTGGCGGCAACCGACAAATGGATGCTCATGAGCTTCTTCTCAGACTTTTCCTCGAACTGCATGATGAGACCAATCGACACCGCGACCGCCCAGATGTCGGGCTGCCTCCCCCGCCTGAAAACAAATCCATACTAGAGGGCGCTGTCGACATTTGGAATTTGTATAGCAAAGCGAACGACTCCATCATCGACAAATACTGGCAGACGCTCGAATGCCTCATCACCCGCTGTGAGACATGTGGCCACGTTACCTACCGCGTCGATCCTCCCAAGAACCATATCGTTCTCTCCCTGCCTGAAACCTCCCAGCCACAGTCCATCGAGTCACTTCTCACGAACTACTTCGCTGAAGAGCACCTGGAGGACTACAAGTGCGACGGCTGTGGTCTCAAGGGCGCTTGCAAACGCACGCCCCGCTTCGCGCGTCTACCTGATCTCTTATGTGTCTTTTTCGGTCGCTTTGAGAACAAGCTTCGCAAGAACAACGTATATATCGATTTTCCGCACCATGATTTGGATCTCACTCCATACTCCATCCAGGGTCGAAACGACCAGGGGCGTAGTGACCCCACTCAAGGAGCATCTCCCACCACGCCAGTCATCAACGACCACCACTTCACTAAACCATTCCGATACGATGCTTACGCCGTCATCCAGCACGGAGGGCAGCTTGTCGGTGGCCACTACATCGCTGTAGTTAGGGAAGGGCCGGAAGGACCCGACGGCAAATCAAGGTGGCGGGTGGCGGATGATTCCAGAGTCACGACACAGGAGGTAGGGCCAGGGCGCAATGATCCTGGTACCAAGTTCCTGTTCAGGCAGGGCAGGCATTGGGCGACGCCCATGGACGCGTATATGGTCTTCTATCAGCGTAAAGATGTGGGCCTGTCGAATTAGGGTGGTGGACTGTGTTGAATAGTAGAGCGTTAATGACAATGTGGCATCATGCCATGTACTTTGAGAAGCTCGTTTGAGAGCCGAGTGCTCCGAGTACTCCTCATCATGGCGTCCAAGAACAGCGCATTGAGTAAAGGCCTGCCCCCCTCCTGGAGGGCTAGTTGCAAATATTGGGAAGCAGAACACACGAGTTGCGTTATCGCTACCGAATGCTACAAATGGATGCCTTGCTCGATATTTCGATGGGTCTCAAGCATGTTCCTTTGGGATTCTCTTCCCTGAAATCTCACGCGGTATTATCAAGGGCACTATGCTCTACGTCACGGACAATGTCTTTGCTCACGTTGTTAATTGACCGGTGCGGGACAGTCTTCACAATCCTGACGCCTATGGGCGCGGGCAGTAGCGCAACACAGTGATACAACTAACTCATGATGAAAGAGTTTTACACATGCCAAAAATGAAATCGTACCAGCTTTAGGGTTGTCTACTACAGATCAGTCATCAGTGGGCGGTGATTAGAACTGTGCGCAGCGGATATGGGCACGAGCGGATATGGGCATGAGACAGTCCGTTTGCAAACCAGTCTTGGCTGCAATCTTATATAGGCACCCCGCACGTCTTATGAAGACCTCGACTGGGGGCTCAGATTGTCTTTTTGATTCCTATACCAACCACAACCAACCTGAAAATTGAAGCGCAATGCTTTCGTTTTTGCGCGGAGTTGGGCCCGTCCGCACGCACAGTGCTGCCAAGAACCCCATTTACTACGATGGCGGGCGCTCCTCTGTCACTTTCCGAGAGCCCAACTCCGAGTACTGTATGACCCATGCGATCCCGCCCGAGACAGATGATCACAGCCTTCCCGTCCTCACGCCGCCTTTCCATTATCACATGTATCAAGATGAGCACTTCAGAGTGAGACAGGGGGTTGGCAACTTCTACTGTGGACTAGGGTCCAGCCCAGCTGCCATACTGACTGGCGGAGGCGGCAAGCAAAGCACCACGACAATCAAGGCGGGTCGTTATCACCGATTCGAGAACGCTTCCAAAACAGAAGATCTCGTCGTCGATATCCGCCTCACGCCCGAGTCCTACGAGAGTGAGCAGCGCTTCTTCCGCAACTTCTTTGGATACTTGGACGATTGCAACAAGGCCAGAACAGCACCGAGTTTCTTCCAGCTGCTGGTGTTTTTGCACAGTGCAGACACGCCACTTGCGGTGCCGCTGCCTTGGGAGAGCATTGGTAGAATAGCCAGTCGGATGTTGTTGACTGTAGCGGCTTTCTGGGGTAGATGGATCCTGGGCTATCGAGACACGTATCCAGAATACTACGAGGAAGGGAAGTCAAAGTAGCCAGCCAGCTGTGTGTGGTGTTGAGTCGGCAAGTTGATAGTTGGGAGTGTCGTCGGAATAAGCATCTTGGCAGTAACGGATGGTCTGTGCTCTCGGTTATTAGTGGGACCCTCCCTGTCTGTCGGTTCGATATGGCTCATCCTGAGTCTTCGACGATGACATCTGAATACTCTTTGGAAATTGTCCAACTCGAACCGCGTGCGTCTTTCTACAGGACACGATACTCATAAAAGACTACCAGGCCTTTTTTTCATACATACCAACAAATATTCTTGCGTATACTGTCCAAGATTTGCTGTACCATCCCTGTTGCCACCATCATTCTTACCGAAGCCTTGTCTGTCACTTGCCAAATCTCGTTCCAGCAACTATCAGCAGTTTCTAGCCTTAAGATTCCCCAGCTAGATACATCAAACACATCCACATCCAACATGATCTCAACGGCCAATCAGTCTGGTCCACCATCCAGTCACCAGCAGGCTGCACCAGAGCCTCCGCCCTCACGCGTCGTTCCAAAGCCTGTGCCAGCAGCCCTCCAGCAAGATCCACGCACCTACCAGATCAACCAGCTACGCAAACGATTCTCCCCTAAGGAATCAATCGTTGACAATGGAGCCGCCACATCTTTAATTTTCAAGCTCACTCCTTCAGATCCAGACTTTCCCTTTGAGTTGGATCATCTCAAGTGCGAGCTGAAAGTACCAAAGAACTACCCCAAGGAGGGTTCGCCTCCCAGGCTGACAGTCTTGAACGACGACATACCTCGCGGCTTTGCAATCAACGTGGAGAAAGGTTGGGCGAAGTTGGTGGAGGAGAAGAAAGGCGCCACACTTCTGGCACTCACTAATGCTCTGGATAAACATCTCGAAGAATTTCTCTCCGAGCAAAAGGCTGAGACAGTCAAGGTCACCATTTACAAAGACACCAGGCATGTCACCTCCAAACCCGTCCATGCGGACGAGCGGAAGCCGGCCGAGGTGGTACTAGCAGCTACTTCGTCTCCATCCAGTCCGCCGGCGCCGCCGCGGCCGTACGTGCCGGAAGAGACATTTACAAGAGAGCAGATCGCAGATGCCAAAGCCAGACGAGCTCAAGAGACGCGACAAATTGAGACGCGCATGGGACGACTTGGCCACTATCACAAGTCTAGCGACGGTATCGTCTATACGCTACCGCTCGAGCCAAAACGTCGTTCGGAGCTTCCAACTGGTTTGCGCAACATAAATTCCCTGCAGTTGATCGTGCCCCTCTTATATCCCCTGCAGTCGCTTCGGATATTGCTCAATGATGTTGAATCTGAAGATGCTGAGGATGTGGAGGAGCTGTTCATGGAAAAGGCGAAGGAAAAGAAAGAGTTGACCCTCATGAGTCACATCAATTCTTTGACGCAAAGCATCCATCTGTTGGCAAGGCAAGCTCAGAGGCAGAGGAAATCTGTCCAGCCTGTTGCCCAGAACGCCGAGGAGGCAACCGCTACAGTGTCTACAGAGCACGACGCAGCCAAAATATCAAAGACCGTCGAGAACAAAGGCAATGTTCAGGTGATTCCACGCCCTCCCGAGTGGTACACGGACGCAGAAGGCGACCACTCTGGAGAGGAGTCGTACGAGTCAACCGACTCAGAGGACGAAGACGGCGGCGCGGTCCTCCCGTTAAAAAAGCCACCGCCCGCTTCGAGTCCTGCGTCTCAGCCCGCCGAGCGCGGCACAGCCATTTCATTCCCCTCTGTTGAGCTACACGGCATCGAGCTTCTCGAAATCTCCATCCTCTCCCTCAGCGTGAAATGCGAGCGTTGCAAAATGATCAACGAGATCGGCGGTCTGAAGCCCAACGTCGCGAAGATGTCGGAGTCCTGCCGCAAGTGCGCAACACCACTCTCCATAACTTTCCGCCCCGAGCTCGTCCACGCAAATTCGACACGCGCAGGCTTCATAGACCTCACCGGCTGCACTGTGGCCGATATGCTCCCGTCGACGTTCGTCCCCACCTGCGGCAAGTGCTCAACAGCCACCCAAGGCCTTGTCGCCGTGCGGGCCGATACCACCACCAACGTGTGCAGGGAATGCCACGCACGCTTCACCTTCAAGATTCCGGAGGTCAAATTCCTCGCGTACTCTGCCGGATCATCCCTACCTCCTACCTCCGGCCCGCGCCGCCGTCAGGAAAAGCTGGGCTTACACGCCGGTGAGGCGCTGCCTGATAGGGGTGCGTGCAAGCACTACCGCAAGAGCTACCGTTGGTTCCGGTTCAGTTGCTGCAGCAAAGTACATGCGTGCGACAAATGTCACGATGAAGCGGAGAATCACCTCAACGAGTGGGCTAATCGGATGATTTGCGGGTACTGCTCGCGGGAGCAGAACTATGCGGTGGCGAACTGCAATTACTGTGGACGGAGCGTGGTCGGACGAAAGGGCAGGGGCTTCTGGGAGGGTGGAAAAGGGACGCGGGATCAAAAGCTAATGAGCAGAAAGGATCCGAGAAAATTCAAGAGGATAGGAGGTGGAGAGACGAAAAAAGATTGAGGATGTGCGTTTTCACTTGCGAGCCAAGGAATTGGAAAATGGCACACATATTCTTACAGACTTTTCGCTAATCACGCACATGACGAGGTGTCTATCTTCACGACCTTCGCAGGCTCGTTATTCGTTCCCGTAGCAACATACACCATTTGGTTTCCAGCGGTCCCGCGTCCAAAGACACCAGCCACAGGCCCATCTATAATTGTCGTGTTCACTCCTCCCACTGCCATCACTGGCTCCCGGAACCGAGCTGAGGCCCCAGATGCACCCGCAACAGTAGGCTGTATGACCAACAGCGCGTTGGTAGGACGCTACACTCGATGTCAGCACATGAGTTTTATGATTTCCGCGGCTTGCCTCTTTGTTTTGAATTCATACTCACATTGGTCGTAACCCACAAACTCCCATCGTCTTTCAGATCCAAATCATCCATCCACCCTGCGGAGGTTACTGAAGCTATTGTCTCCACCGTCGCCCCAGGCATTGGGCCACTACCATCGGGTAAAATGGCTACTCGACTGATGGTCCTAGCTGCTGCGTTGGTGAAGTACAGGAATCCATCTTTCCCGACCTTCAGCCCATTTAATCCCAGCGCGTCGTCAAGACTACCTGCTCCGGATACAGGCTTCATCTGTGGGAAATCCAGCGCCGTCGTTATCTCACCCGTAACCGTGTCCAGACGGAACGCCACACCCAGTTCCGAGTCACCCACCAGGACCGCCGACGTGCCCGGAATCGCAGCCAGGCCGTTGAGCCGCGGCGCCATGGGGAAATCGGCAATTTTGCGGGCCGACACGGTCGGCTGCACAGTGGCGCCCAGCGCGCAGCTCACGGCCCCGTTGGCAGTCGTGTTGGTGCCACCGGTCAGGTCGACCTCCCACACCGACCAGGAGTTTGGCACGCCGTTCGCAGGGTTCCCGCCCAGGCTGATGTTGCCCGCGACCACGGCGAAGACGTCCGGGCGGTTTGCTATCTCGGCGATGCCGTCGGTGCCGTTGACGCCGGGGACGGAGATGAGTGGCGATAAGACAGGACATTCAGAATCAGGGTTTTGGAGCAGAAAGATGTTGGGTTCCGGAAGGACCATGGTGACGAGGAGGTCGCCATTAGAGCGCGAAACGATGTTCTCGAAGAATGTGGCATTGTCACTCGGGGCCAACTGGAAGACCGTCTGGGATGGGAGGGTTATCGTGGCGTTGTTGGCATTGCGACAGCCTTGCGCGAGAGTAGTAGGGAGGAGGAAGAGCAGGGCAAAGGCCTGTAACTGAAGGAAAAGCAGGGCCATTCTCGCGACCAAGTTGATTGAGACCCAATACTGGCTAGATGTCATCGAGTATTAGAAATTAGTTGTAACGAAAGCGCGGGTACGAAGGATGTGTTATCAGGCGCTCTGCGCAGTGATGAATTAAAGAAGCGAACTGTAGAACTGAACTGGGACGTCCGTTGCCAGACCTTGGCCCTGCTTGGGAATATGTGCGTTTATCAAGTCTGAAAGCGCAAGGTGAGTCTATCACGACGTCCACGCAGGAACGTTATCTTTGGTGTTCGAAGAACGTTTCATACTGAAGCGTGCTGATGGCAAATCGGGCGTCACTGTCATGGTACCCTGGTGTGTGATCGACTTCCCGCCAGCTCCTTCTCCTCAGGTTAAGCTTTTGCCAAGAACGATGGTAGAGATGGGGGTCATTGAAACATCGCATTGACACATTTCGAGAGTGGTTTGTGCTCACCCTTCTTCATTCGCGGCGGCATAATGTTTCTAGGTAACTCAGGCATCGGCTGGCGACTTGGCATAAGTAGACTCGGGAACGCACCAGATGTTTCACAGTGAAAGTACGATTTACATGAAATAAATGCAGAGAAGCAGTGTTTCCATGATTCACATTGAATATAATCGATGAAATAGACCACATGCATCTTCAGTATAGAACTGTCGACCGAGATCACCAGTGGTAATGGGGTTGAGCCTACTAGAATTCTCACCATCATTGCGAGACAATGGCTAGTGTCGGACAAGTCTGCGTAGATGTTCGACTTGACGACACATTTCCGGTCCTGTCAATCATCTATCTCAGAACAGCAGTCAAGGTATCGTTGAATCCGCCTTCGCAAGGGCCCAAGAACGTCGACGTTAGAGAGGATGTTGAGTTCATGGCCAACGCTCCCAGCCCGCTTGTTCCGCACTTCAGCCCCAAAACGAAAGATTTAGCCATGACATCGGCCAGATATGGCGCCGTGTGGGTGTGATCATTCGGGTAGTTGGCATCGACCGTTGCAGCGCCCAGGTTCTTCATAGCCTGCGCAGCATACCCGCCGTGCGGCACGAAATATGCTCCTTTGGCTGCGCCTCCCAGCTGAGAGGCGGCGAGCCTACAATGACAACATGTTAGTAATCGTTTCGCTCCCTGTAGAAGATCTCGAAGCGCCCCATCTTACCAGTCGTAATAGTAGAATCGATCTGGTCCCCATGACCAGGTCCCACTCTCCCAGACATTATTGGGAGTCGCGGATGAGATGACCACTTTTGCTCCTTTGGCGAGCATCTTTGTAGCGGCATTCTTGAGATATGCTGGGAATGTAAGGACAGTCTCGGCGACACCGCTGTGAAGAACTTTCAGTACAAGTGTGTCCTCATGTACCCTGAATCGTTTCAAAGTGGGGAAAGAATACGCACTTGTATGTCGTTTGGCAAGTTTCAGCACCGTCACCGAAGCAGTCTGTCCTCCCGTTATCAGTGGACAGAGATCCCCCGTCGTTGTGCCCGAATTCCATGATGACCCAGTCACCAGACTGCACGAGTGCTGTCACGGCATCAAAACGACCCTCTCGAGAATATGATCTTGCGCTGCGCCCGGCTATGGCTTGGTTGCTCACAACAGCCGCAGAAGAGGCGAAGGAGTATTGAAGGTACTGGCCCCAGCCTTCGGTGCCACTCCCGCCGCCTCCTTTTGCCATGGTGCTGTCGCCACATAGGTAAATTGTAGGAACCCTTGCCGCTGCATCAGCCGTGCCAGTCGCAGGGTCTTTTGGGACCAAGCTTGCGGCAGCCGCATGTTGCCAGAAAGAGGTGCTAGCAAGGAGCAGCGACCAAGTATTGTGGTTGAGCAACATTGTTTCGAAACGGGTGGTTGCTTGTGTGCTAGACTCGAGGATGGTCGCGAAATCACGAGCGACATTTGGAAGCGAATTGCTACGACATTTATGTCATTTTGCAAAGCAATGCCCAAATGCCCAGCGTGCAAAATAAAGACACACCGACTCACAATACGAAATTGCACGTGGCTTACATGAAGCAACTAGCCAAGACATGAGAATGTTACCACTGACAGAACATCACCATCTCCCACCAATGGAAATGAGTTATTTTCGGGGACGGAGGCTCCGGCCCTCGCTTGCAAGCTGTGCCTAATGTCCAACTAGGAATTCATATAACCCGAAGGTTTATTTGGCCAGCAATGACCAGCATGTTCCTTGGCGTTCGGTCACAATTCCTCACTCGTGAGAACTCACTCCGAACATCTACTTATGGTCAGCGAACGTCATGTGCTCATTGCATTTGCTCGAGCAACACCTTCCGTAATAAAGAAAACTTCCAATCATGTAAGATATACATCCCAAAACTTTTCGCAGATCCTCGATGAATTATAGATTTTGTTTGGCGGGCTTGTGGAACGCGTTTGCTTTTCTAGCTCGTCGGCTCTTCAGGGCCCAACATGGAGTAACATAACGCATAAAAGGAACTATTGGACAGGGGATCTATATTGAAATCGAGCTGTCAAATGGAGTTTGGTGTCAAATGGGCTGTTGTAACTCACAGCGCACTGGCTTTGAGCGATTCGGGATCACGAATGCAACAACAGTGTGCTATTCATAAATCACAACTCATCTCTATTAGATATTTAAAGAGAGAGGGTTCTTCCACAAGTTGGCATGAAGCCATGGAAATAGCAAAGGAGCCTCGAGGGGGTCGATTTACCGAAAGTGCTCTTCTTCGCGACAACTGGACCGTGATTGATGGGATGTCAGGCTTGCCAAGATGGTGCGCCTCATTGTAATGACTGCAATTGATGCACAGTAGGCAGCGGAATGACTGAGTATGAACAAGAGCGCTCACCGCGCGCAGACACATATTAGCAAAGTTTGCTATATAGCATAGGCATTGGTGGTGATGAATTTGTAGGTCTTGTACCCAGTGCTAAAGTACTCAGCTCTTGACGCGATGGCCCTTCGTAATGTCCCTCGCTGCAACAGTAGAGCCCTTGACCGCTGGCATACTGAAAAGACTCGCTAGTTCTGTGTTGCGAGACAGACCAAGCTTTGCCAACTCTTCATATAACAGTGTGCAACCGAGCTGTCTGACTCGAGGTTGTTCCGCGGCTGCCGTTCGCGAATCTGTCGTATGATATCAAGAGCGACATTGATCATCATACTCGAAGGATATTCCAGAATAGTGCATGATTCGACCAGCCTCTTCACGCTGGGCACGCCGAGGTGGAACACACCAGTGGAGATAATGTCTCTATTGACAAAATTTTCTTCTAATATCAAACCCAAGGCGGCTCCGTGCCAGCCTCGCTAACGCCTGTCCCAAATCCTATAGAATACCACAATCGTAAAGGAGAAAGCCTGTTATTGGCTGGGGACATCATGGTGCGTAAATGACATCAAGAAAGCACCTTAATCCCTGGTTCTCAAGAGGCCCTATTCAAATACCCAAAGAATTCAGCTCAGTCCAGAACGAGCCATGCTGAGCCTCCAATCATTCCAGCTAACACTATTGCAGTGAGAATGCCGGCTCCGGCTTTATCACCGGTTGTAATTGCTGATAACGAGTCCACCTTGAGTAGCAAGTTAGCCTAGGCGCTTACATGCAATAACAACGGGAATTGACATCGAGCGAAGCGTTTACTTACCGACGAATCCGTCTTGTCTGACCCACCAGCCGCATCGCCCGTCGACGTACCACCCGTGGCCTCACTCAGTGGCACAGGTGCGCTCTGGATCAGCGTGGCCACTACAGCCTGCAATGCCGACATTTGCTGACCCACGCCCGACGTGCCATCATTCGTGCCGTCTGTCCATTTGAAGCCGCACGCAGTCCCTGTCAGCTCGAAACCTTCACTCGCGGCAGCGGTGCCTGTGCACTGTGCCGCAGCGGCTTTTGCAGTGGCCAGCAGGTATGGGTAGAGCGTGTCGTAAGTCGAGGCCATCATCTGCGTCGTCAAGGCCATCCACTTGAGCGCATAACCCTTGAAAGAGTAGTCATCCGTGGTGCAGCCATCGGTGGGCTCGCAGGGTGGCTCGAAGATAACCTTGTTGGTACTGTTGAAAAAGTAGTCGATCGAACGGGTCACAAGCCCATTGACACGTGCCTCCCAGACTGACGACCCGTTGGTGTGGTTGTACATGACAGCAGCGCCGTGCATGAAGATGGCAGCGTTGTACGTCCACTGGGCCTTGTCGATGTCGGAGCAGTTGACGGTGCCCGCGCAGCTGGAGCCATCATAGACATTCCAGTCGTCGTCCATGAACCCTACGCTCCGCTCCCACGAAAAGATGGTCTCGGCCCAGTCGGCATAGGACTCGTTGCCAGTATAGCGGGCGAGCCGGGCAGCAACGTTGAAAAAGCAGCCGTTGCTGATGGAGTTTTTATAGGTATAACCGTTGTTGAAGGTGAAAATCTGCCACCGGAGGCCGCCACCACATGTGTCGTTGGCGGCCTCCCAGCGCCATACGTACTCGTTGAAGACGGCTTGCACGGCGGCGAGCCATTGGGTGCTGCCTTCGGTAGCGGCGAGAGCAGTCGAGTTGGGGTTCATGAAGTTCTGCTCAGCGGCAGTCATAGCGGCCATGGCCCAGAAACCCTGGTCGTCGTTACCCTCGGTCAGTGTCTGATTTGTTGGCATAAAGTCGTTATCGTCGCCCATCTGATGCTGCATCGCTTGGTAGGTCTCGTTGTTGTACGTGTCGTCGCCGGTAGTCGCCCAGTAGTCGATAATGATGCCAAACATGGCACCGGCCTCCCACCCTGTGTTGAGTGAGTTACTGAAGAACATGATGAAGCTAGGAAAAGAAACTTGTGGTTGGTATTCGACATACAGTAGTACGGACTAGGCAGATTACCCGGTGTATCGCCTGTGTGATTACCGGTATACCATCCCATCATACCATACGCGATGGTACCTGCGCCGGATATTATTGAGTCTGTCGTCAACTGTCAGAAGCCTGTTCTCCAGGTAACATGTTGCACCGTGTAACTGCGGATCTGAAGATGGCACGTTTTGCACGACACTCGGACCACCACGTCTTGGCACACGGCGAAAGCCCATCATCGCACCAGGCATGTCCAAAAATGAAATCCGAGACTCTCCTCGCGGACGGCACCGGCATGGTGCTGGGTGAAGTATGACGCACCAGTTGATGTCCAGTCTATATCAACAGCCGATGCTGTGGGCAGCACGGCGCTCGCTGCGTACAGCGACCATAATGAAGATCGCATGTTGAAGTTGATGGGGTCAACTGCCGCTAAACGGATCTCAACTCCACATCGGACCGGGTGAGAAGGTATCGCGAAGTCTTGGCAAGGTGTTGCGGCTCCAATACCAACTAACTAGCAGCTTGTGACTCGCAGCAACAATAAAGCCAAGGGGAGAAACGGAAAACAAGCAAAAGCCAAGGGAAGGCCAAGTGAAATCAGCAAACGGTCCGGTAGTAATTTAAGGGAGGACCTGTGATCGGCTGGTTGACAGAGTTGCACGGGGTGGGTACGCAATCCTTTTATTGTGGGTCCGGTCCAATTCCTCGTGTCCACTACTATGGCGGCCGTCCTATCCGCGAATAGACCCGGACATAATGCGCGAGTGGACAAGGTCGGTGACGTGCGTCCCTCGTTCCAGATAGGTATGGAGCATGGGCAGATCCATTTTCAGAAAACCTAAAATCAACATCCAACACAGCGGGCAGCGGGTAGCGGGCACGGCAGGAAGTTCGAGTTGTTCTCATGGCAATGGCACATTCTCGGCGTGTCTTCGTTCGGACTGAATTGCCACGGCCAGGGCACCGCTGCTCGAAGATGGCTGTCAGCCGGGTGCCAGTCCAATCTAATCTACAGTACCTCTGCGCCACCTTTGCCCCTGAATTCTTTTTGTGGATCATTGCATTGACTGCTCCAAAGGGATACGCTGCCGCGCGGGTATTATGGAGTACTACCGCACAGCTGCTGCAAAGAAGAAAGCTGGAGTGACTTGATGGCTCTTCTCTGCCTATCAGGATACCCATAGTCAAGCCCAAACCTGTATTTCAGCGAGCTCAAATTCGCTCGCACCCTGTTGAGTGGAGCATGGAATTTACAGTGGATGCCCGTAAGCTTCGGTATCTTGGCATCAGGAATATTTCCCCATCGCGCAACATTGATCGTCTGTGCCAAGCCCTTGTTCCTGCATCCTGTCCATACCTAGGTAGCCTCGAATCCTGCCGGCACATCTTGGATATCGTGAAATTACACCGGAATATCATCTCATCCAATGGACAGATTCAAGAGGCGGCTGAGGCAGTAGGGATTGACGACATTGACAGCTCACTAGTTTCATCCAGCCTCTCCAAAAACAGAGAGGGACTCGTAATCCTCTTTCGGGAACATGCCGTGAATCCGAGAATTACAGCAACCCCACAACCCGCCAGCGGGATGTGACCGTGACGTACTATGCAAAGCGGGATCTACGCTGTGTCGCTGTAAATAGCGCCGTCCCAGCATCCACAAGGCTGAAGATGGGAGTTGAAACACGACGTACCTCCCGACCGTTGAATAAAAAAGGGGAATCTTCCAGTCTCAACCTTTCTACCCCATAATTCAAAAGCTCCATTGTCAGGCGCAACGCCTCTCACTTATTGATTCAACGGCTAGCCGAGAATGGCTTACACGGCATCTTCCCGTGTTAGCCCTCGTCATCCGTCCCATGAGGAGAGATCATCGGGGCCCACCTCCACGTGTACCCACATGTCTGATTCGCTCATGAAATAAGCTGCGACTTCACGGCTTGTCTACTTGTGTGTCGAGCGGCTCATTCTGGAATGTGCCGCGCACGATCAGCGGGAGAGGCGCATACCTTGAGGCTGGTTCGCCATGATATGTGTTTTGCTCGAACGTGGTTTTGTTGCAGCCCGCATGCGGCTCTCCGGGTGGCGTGTGCCTCTCCCGTCGTGCTCTCCCTAAGCGGCATACCTGATACGCTTCCAAGGTTCTCTCTCTTCGATGATGTACCGCTAATTTGCTTTTGAGTCATGGGATTCGCGCTCGAATACTTGAAGCGGTGCACTATATGTGCAATGGAGTTTTGCAGTATTCTGGCGGATTGCGACGGCACCTTTAGGCTTGAAGATCCCAGTCGATCCTGACGATCCTGTGCTTTACTTACCTCTTTCTGTCGAGCCTATATCGTCTGATATTTTTCTCAGGCGTTCTATTGTCTACTTTAGGTAAGCTTCGGTACCTGCTTATTCAGGAGCTACACTATGAACTCACTGCTGATTTAGAGGGAATTTCGATTCCACACCTGCATCAGCCTCTTATCCACGTGAATACACCATCGTAACATACCACGACGCGCATAACCATGAGTTCTGAAAGCAAAGTTTCTCCTTGTTCAGATTCACTATTGCTTATACAGCTAGCTTTTGTGTACCTTAAGTACCAGCATTAACAGAGCAAAGAAACGCCTTCCGAGAATGAGCAGAGGGGCTTATATCGCTGCGTAGCGGAGAGGCGATCGTATGTAGCATCGAGGTTCACATGACGCCCACCCCTTGGAAGCGTCCGATAAATTGGCGTTTGTGGCCAACGGTGGCCAATGTTTGGGGTTCGAATAGGAAGTCGATGAAAACCAGGACGTGACTTTGGTGAACTCGTTGGGCTGTGCCTGCAGTGGTCACTCCAGCCACAGCTGGAACAGCCTATGTCCGGGTGTCAGGATATGTTCCGCTCTGTCTGGCGCTTTTGATCCGGAGGTCCCTTCAGCATTTTGCAACTGGACGCAGGGGTGCGACCGTCATGTTCGTCACTACTTAGCTACCCAGGTAACTAACTACCTAGGTAGGTATTCCGCCGTCGATATGCCAAGCCTCAAATTGGCTCAAGTAGCTACTAAGTGTGTGAGGAGCCGCCTGCTCCTAATGTAAGACTTCAAACGGAGCGGAAGACCTTGGCGAGTCACTCAATTGAAGGGTTTGCAGAGCCTCGATCGATCGGAAGAGGTCACAGCTATCATCATGATTTGTGAGAGACGACAGCCTCTGCACCACCAATCTTGACCGAATTTCCCAGTCCTTGTTTCTCGATATCGACAACCTGCTTGGTTTGGTGCGACGCCTCCAACAGATCTGGCCGCTCGGCCTTGAGTTTCGCAAAAGTCTTTTCTGCATCCCACACCCATGGTGTAGGCGCCGCGAAAAGCAAATCCATCTCCTCCAGTGTACGCTGGTTGCTTTCAGGATACAGGGCCCACACCATCGGGATGGCGATGAAATTGCAAGCTCCGAAGATATAGAGCGTCTTCTCCCCGATGGCGCCGAACATAACGGGGCACAGCAGTGTCAGCCACCCATTCCCAATACTCCAGCCAAATACCCCCCAAGCATTTCCCTTTGCCCTGACCTGCAAGGGGAAGATCTCGGCTGGGTAGAGCCATGGCACTGTCAGCCAGGTAGCGCCGAAGACAGAAGTGAAAATGAAGACGAAAGAAGCGGCTGCTGCGCCGTACGATGAGGCCTTGGCTGTATCACCGGCATTCCTGGCGTCCTCTCCTAGGCGAGAAAAAGCACCGGCAAGGAACATGGCCACGCCTTGAGCCACGGCACCCCAGTACAGTGTCCATCGTCTGCCAATACGGTCGAGAGTGAAGACACAAATGAGGGTGGCGAACATGTAAAAAATGTTGTTCAACCCACTGATCCAGTCACTCTTCGTAGCGTCGTAACCAGCAATAGAAAATATGGTGGGTGCATCTGCCCTTGCTCGTCAACACATTTCCAGCTCTGGGAATAAAGTTTCGTAGAACAAAGATAGGCAGGGAAGGCAAATTAGAGGAACAGGGCCCAAGGGCGTGTATCAACTTACAGACTGTGACTCCTGCAATGCCCACCCATTCTTGAACAATCTGTAGCCAGATCACTAGTTGAACACGTCTGCCGGTGTGAAGCTCGCCCGATCCAATCCCGAACAGCATATGGATATATGAGTTCTGCTGCGACTGGTCCTTTTCCAGAGCATTGATACTGCGAATATCATGGTACTCGGCCTCAGCCTGCGCCTGACCTGATGGATCGCTACCTCGCAAGCGGTGCAAAATGAACCTTGCCTCCTCATCTCGACCGACTTTTACTAACCATCGCGGCGACTCAGGAAAGAACCACACAGCACCAAAAAGGAACAGTAGCGGTATGATCTGGAATGCAATGGGGAACCTCCAGGAGATAGACGAGTTTCCGTCGTCGATGAATGACAGGCCGAACTCTAGCCAGTAAGCGACGACCACGCCAAAGATATTTAGCGTGAATTCGATGGCGATGAACTGTCCACGCGAGGTGTGTTCGGCCGTCTCAGTAGCCCAGACCGGTACAATCGCGTTCAAGATCCCCGTGCCGATGCCGTTCACGGCTCGTGCGCAAATCATCCAGTCGTGATTTTGACTTGAGCACTGCAGGGTGGCTCCAACGATGGCCCAAAGGGCACCGAGAGCGATGGTGCGCGTGCGGCCTACTTTATCGCCCACCCATCCGCCAAGGAGGCACCCAAAAAGGGTCCCGAGGTAGTAAACGGAGACGATGCCACCCTGTAGCAACGCATCGGTGACGACGACGGCCCCTGTGTTGTCGACGTACCCGAAGCCCATCAGCGTCACATAATCCTTGGATGTCTATGAAGAATTAGCCTGCTGCGGCTGTATGAGATGCGCAAATTGGACAGTCTAAAAAATATACACAGGGTTAAGCGCTGCGTGTAAAGGAAGTCCACTCACGTTGACGCCACCCATCATGCCTTGATCGTAGCCGAAGAAAAAGATGCTCAGTGCGGCGATACTGTTGATGGCGACCAGGAGGGATCGCTTTTCCAGATGATTTGCCACATTGAGGCCCTTCAAGCGCTGGATGCCACCCATTTTATTTTTCCTGGGGCCGTCCTCTTTGAGAGTGCCAAGTGGTGAAGTTGTTGAAGTTTTCGTTTTGACGGAGGGGTCGAAGCAGCCTCAATTTCTGAGGACGAGATCGATTGCACCGGCACGTTGTATACAGCGAATCTGCACCGAGACCAGTCCGGGAATATCCTTACCCGCAATACGTCCACCACGATTAGGAAGCTGTGCTGCTGTGGTCATTTTCTCCAGTGGAACAACAGAAGCAAGGCGGTGATTCGAAAGAGCCATGCTTCCAACGAAAATCGAGGCTCATTCTGGTACTGTTCGGCACTTCCTCGGGTATCCTCCCGACTCAGATAGGCACGATCAGACCAGGCCCTCCAAGCGGCCCTATCACTAGCAAGACATGCAGTTGCGCGGGGCCCAGCGTGCATCGCGATGTCACGAGCGCGGGGATGAATCGTCCCACTGCGGAGACCCCAGATTATGACGTTACTTGTATTGACTTACGGCCGGCTTCGGAGAACGGTGGTAATGATCCTTGAATCGTCTAGACGTTCATACCTAATGCTACTGCCAGGACATGGTCTACAAGGCATTGATGCTCAAGCCTCACGGAGTATGAAACGGACCGAGTTCTGGCATTTCCTATACAGTCTTTGTTACTAAAAAACAGGCAAGATTCGACCGATTATATTCCACCAAGAATCCCCGTCGTGGTCTCCGGCACCGTCTCCCAGGCTACGGAAAATCCTCGTCGTACAGACAGACAAAACACAGCCTTGGGAATACAACGCCGGGTATTCGCTAATGGTCACCATCACCGCTCGCTCAATCACCAATCCAGTCCTTAGTGGCTGACATAGGGTAGAGTGGATGGGAACCCAAGTTCTCCACGAGGCATGGACATATACCCATCCCTTGTGGGCATCCCATTTGTCACCTATACCCCGTACCGACACAAGATCCACCCAATTTCCCCTTCGTCCATGATTCGGGGAGTCTATTTCTTGTTCCTTGTTTTGATCTACAAGTGTCTTAGGGCCAATTGTTCCCTGCTCCGCAGATAATGCCCTTGGGAAGTGTCGAACATTCGGAGGTAGAGTACGGAGTCTCCCACGACTAGTGGAAGCATCGAACCAAAACCTATTGGAGCGTGTACTTGCCCAGGTGGTCTAGTCCGGCCTCGGTCGAATTTGTATTGTAGGATTTCCGATAGTATAGTAACTATAATTAACTTGAAGTGTTCAGTGAGGACCTGTGTACTGTAGCAATTGTTTGATAGAGAAAATATGGCGTGCCTAGGTCTTGTAAAAGTGAGGTGATAGCGGTTGAGTGGGATGTAGCTGTAAATAGTGCCTATATACTATAAATTTAGCTGTGGACTGCCTGCCCTGGCAGCCATCCTCGCGCGATGGGCGCGCGATCGCGTTATAGTTCTTTGACTGTCAGCGCTGTTGAAGCTCCATGACACCTGTTGTACATCTTGGCCTTCCCCCGGATCGTCATGATGGGAAGCATTGTCTCCAGAGCGTTCGCTCACGGACGCACCTTCATCGACTTCTCCATCACCGAATATCGTTTCTTGTATCTGGTTTTCCCTATGTTCATCCTCGCGGCTTCGACGTTGCTCTCTTTTACGTTTTTCATCGCTGGCTCTTCTATTGGCACGCTTCATAGCCTTGTAGCGCTTGTTAGCACGCTCGATAGCCTGTTCGCGCTGACCTTGTGCCCATTCCAGTCCGTTCAAGTAGGCTGCAAAACCTTTCTTCAACTCCTCATCTTCGACCGTATTGAAGCTCCAGGCACCAACCAAACTCGTTAAGTATGTAGGGAAAGCCGAAGATGTGGATATCGAGCCCTCTGATGCGTCTTCGGCCACCTGATGATCCTGACGATAGGTGGCGTACATAGTGAAGGTACCCGCCAGCCAGGTGCATGTGATCGTGCGAGCGATCTTCCTGGTGTCCAATTCAGCGTCCACAGTCTCATTACTGTTGCCATACGACCACAGAGCATGCATCCCTCTTGCTGCAAGGGCACCGACATGAACCGCCTGCAGATCATTCACACCCTGAGTTCCCGAGGGACCTTTGGCGGCAATCATGAAGTTTGGACAGACAAAGTCTTTCGAAGTTGTTGGCAAAATCATTGCGCCCAATTTATTGACGATGGAATCCTTGAGAGTATTAGCGTTTGTAGCATACGCTAGGTCTGGCTTGCCTGGGCTGATGGTGCCGTCTGTCAACGGGCCTAATCCAGACCACGATTGATCCCATGAAATCACGTTGCCCTGCCTGATAATTGTCGTCTCTGCCGGTATAGACTCTAAGCTCAACAGAGAAATAATTTCCTTTTCATTCTTTGCCCGGCGGAAACGGGCTCGGAATGCTCGTGCTTGGATATCAAAGTCAGGAGCCCAAGTTCTCTCACGCTTCAACGCATCCCTGATTTCTATAATGTTGGCCGGTGGCTCTGGATCCTCTACTTCAAGGTTATTCAGAGGCAGCACGTTGTGTATTAAGAGATGTCGTCCGAAATCTGCCTTATATGGGCCACTTTTTGAAGTGGACGTCATCGACAGCGTCGAGATCTCGTTATCTGTTGCTTTGTTCGTGACTCCAATCACTCCAGCTTCGGAAGAGATACTTCGTGTCACACCAGCACGTCTGCGTCCAGTTGCTCTTAGTCCAGATCGTAGTCCGCGAGGGCGTCCTTTAACCCCTCGACCTTCCTGCTCTGTAGGCTCGACGCTGCGGTCTCGTCCACGTTTACCCAGTATCGGCCTAGAAGTACCACCAGGTCTCCTGAGGGTCCCGCGTCGTCCCATTCTAGCAGAAGGGTGTTCTTGGGATTGGTAATTGATGGGTGATGGCTTAGGTGGAAGCTTATGCTATGCAAGTCAGATATGAGGTACACAAATAGAAGAGGTTGGAACGTCTACCATACACCTCGAATATCACTTAAGTCAGGACCACCGTGTCGAGCAAATTGTTTCAGACTAGAGTAAGATAGCTGATTGTCCAAGCCAAGACTCGTAGGTCCAAGGGCGTCGTTCCGTCGATCTAATTCTCGGAGCGCGTTCTTTACCAGAGGAATTTGGGAGAGTCTATCCCAATACTCTGGAGTAGGAAGGTCCTGATTATTGGGAGCGTGATTTTTTTTGGTATTCCCTCCGCCGCTATGCTGTTCAGTCCGTCGACGGTTGGCTCGGGAACTCCTGTTTCTCGTAACCGGGCCGGGCATGAGAGTGGGCATAATCTTGTGATCTGAAGGGTGAGAATTATGAATAAGCCTGCTGGCCGCGATAGAAGTGCATTTGTTGCGGTTGTTGTGATAGGTATATACCTCTATGGCATTGCAGCCTTTGGCTGTGACCAGAGCGGGAGTCGCCGAATCTTCATCCCTGGGTCGGCTGTACTTGCAACGCTACCCTCGTGTCGGTATCGAATAGAAAACGAGACATGGATCTTATCAGAAGAGCTGTTCTCATGGATCAGGTCCTGCACGCAGTGCAATAGATCATTCGCGTAACCGGTGCATAGATTATGCTCAGTGATGGGATCGACTGAAGCGAAGCGGGGACCCTTCACCGGTGAATATATGGGATGGGGTTGGCCCACGTCCTTGGCCCCAAACTAGAAGGTCCAAGTCCCCAGGCTCTGCAGTGATGTGATATCTCTGCCCCGTCTTCCTATCAGGTCCAGTCGGGTGTCTCCCGGTGGACCTGTCCCAATGGCTTGACTGACTCGACCGATCATTGTGAGATGGTGTTTGGCTGTGGCTCCATTGCGACAAGGAGGCATGTTGAACCCTGCCCCAGATTTATAACACGCCATTGGTCAAAAGCTTAACTGCTGGCATAGATCGATTATTCGGGTTGCAGTACCTAGACCGGACGAACGTGTGGATATCTACTGTACTTGCCAACATCGTATACCAAAGCGCTTCAGCTACTTGGGGCTTCTCAGAGTTGTTCTATGGCCTCTTCCGAAATGAAATGAGATCCTCCAGCGCACCGATATCCCCCAAACTGTTTGATCCAATGATACCCTGCTGGACACATACCATGTGTCTCAAGCTTCTTCCGTACTTCTGCCTCCTTCTTGCGGCGCTCCTCTTCTTCCAAAAGTCTCTTCAAGATCTTGTTTCTGTGCTCCTCTCGAACTGTCCGCTGAGCCTTGAGCAAGTCGTGATACTCCTGCTCACGCTGGTCCTCCGCCTCTCTGTCTCGTTGGAGTTGACTCCACACCTCGTCGGTCACTCCGGCGTCTCTGATGCCGTGCCTCATGACTGAATTGGCTTCCTCGACAGCCTCTGGTGCCTGCATGGGCGGCTCTTGCTCTTCGGTATTTGTGCTCGATGATTCGAGAGTTGTAGATTGTCTCGTTGCGATGCTCACGCCGGGATCTATTCTTGAAGAGGAAAGCCGAGGAGTAGGCTCCTTCAGAGGACTGAATCGCGTTGGCAACGACATAGAGACGCTCTGGCTGCAGCTTGTGCGATCTTGAAGCATGCGTCTCAACTCCGCTTCAACGCTTTCTAAGGTAATGGTCACGGTGCCGTTTTCTACGTGCTTGATCGCGTTCCTGAAAGTAGCGGACGAAACCTCCTTCACATCTCGAGCATTTGCCCAGCCGTCTTGCTGGGACAGCTGTTCGAACAGAACGGCAAGTTTTTCCCGAGAAGAATCGGCCAGATCTTCGAGAGCTGAAAGGTCAAGGTCCTTCTTGGCTCGCAGTCGTTTCTGCTGTGTACTCAATTCCTGTAGAAAGAGCTTGATGCATTCGTACGGAGCCAAGCTGCGGAAGTTGACCTGCTGGGGGAATCGGGAGGTCAAGCCCTGGTTCGAATGCATCAAACGATTGATGTCTTCCTCGTACCCGGCTAGGATGATAATCATTCTCTTGGCATACTTCTCCTCCGTGGTGGCGTCAACTATCTCATCCATGGCCTCCTTGGAGAAGTGGCCCTCGCCCAGACGATATGCCTCGTCGATGAATAGAACCTTTCCCAGGGCTTTATCGAGCTGGTGTTGAACCTTTGGTCCGGTTTGTCCGATGTATTGACCGATCAGGTCAGTTGCGGAGCATTCGATGACCTCAGCTGTAGCAAGGAAGCCCATATCATAGACTAGGTTCAAGCAAATTAGTCACTTATTGACATTGTGTGAATCCAGAGCAAGATCAGAAGCTCGAGAGGGACAACATACAGACTTTACCCATTTTTCTAGCCGTTGTAGTTTTTCCCGTTCCAGGTGGTCCTTTGAATAGGAAGTTGAACGGGATGTGCTCCTTCGGTTCGACCCCAAGCTTTTTCATCGCTCTGACAGTCTCTTGGTACCCCTGAAGCAGAGACACAACCTCCTCATTTCCTACGGTGTCCGCGAACAACATAGCAACGTTGGTGGCGGCTCTCTCTGCCCGGTCGAAGTTCTCGTCAAAGTCGCGGGCATCAAGAGTCTGGACAATGCTTGTCTCCTTCCTCGAGAGTCTTCGCTGATGTCGCGACTTCGCTTCGTTGAGGATGATGTCAATCTCACCCGCGTTCCCGAAGTTTGGGCGATTTCGGGCTCGTTTGAGGAGTTCCTTGACGACGTCCTTCGCCTGGTCTGTGGCATTGAACGCTTGCTGCTTGAGCTTCAATTCCAGTATCCTCTGAAGCTCATCATCGTCGAAGTCGTGAAATTCGAAAGCGGAAGACAACGGGAATCTCCTGCTCAGGCCTTTGTTGACATTCTGGAAAAGAGTCTCCATCTCCTCCTTGTATCCGAGAAGGAGGACGCATCGATCATCCCCAGGAACGCCTTGTACCTCTGCCACGATGGTGTCAATCACAGCGGTCTTGTAGGGATCGGCGTTGG
Organism: Gnomoniopsis sp. IMI 355080; assembly: GCA_027946555.1. NCBI lineage: Eukaryota > Fungi > Ascomycota > Sordariomycetes > Diaporthales > Gnomoniaceae > Gnomoniopsis > Gnomoniopsis sp. IMI 355080. Next base: position 33,818 of record JAPEVC010000063.1, on the reverse strand, counting down.
ATCCGGCGTTGCCGTAGAGACCGTAAGCCTCATCAATCACAAGGACCTTGCCCACCGTAGAAGCCAAGATACCCTTGCTCAGTCTCTCGGACTCGCCCAGGACAGATCCGACGAAGTCCGACGGATTCTTGATGACGACTGCGACTTTGTAAGTTTGCGAACTGATAATTTCAGGAGTATAGGGCATTCAGAGGACCCAAGAGACTCGCAGGACAGGCGGGTACTGTACCTTCACCCTTGGTAAGCATCCCAAGGTCAACGAGAATTCTTCCATACAGCTTGGCAATACTTGTTTTCCCAGTACCGGGATTTCCCAAGAAAACCTTATTCAGTGTGTACTCGATGGGAGGTTGTTCGTTGACTTCCCTCTGATAATTCTCTCCCACGCTGTCGACCAGTGCCTTCACAGCTTCCTTCACAGATGTGAGTCCGATGAGCTCCTGCAAATCTAGCCACGCTTTGCTCTTCCCCAACGCTTCTGTCGGCTCCGGTCCAATTAGATCTTCCTTGGTAAACAGCAAGTCATCAGGCTTCTTCCCGCCACATCGCTCTCGAGTTAGGCGTACAGCTTGACGTTGAGCAATGGTAGACAGCGTGTTTTCAACGGTCCTCGCATTTCCGAACATATCTTTGCCACGGCTGCGACCGATTCGCCTGGTAGTAATGCGGCAGTATAGCCCCTTTGTGCCATCTTCGCATTTCATTCGACCCTTGTACTTTTGGTGAATCTTGAGTTCCAAGATGCTCAAAAGCTCGTCGTCCGTGTAGTCGTCGAATTTCATGTCGACCGGGAAGCGGGACGGGAGACCAGGATTGTGAGCAAAGAATGACTCCATCTGCTTATTGTAACCTGCCAGAACGAACACGATCTTGCCGCTCAGATTCTCAATTTCTGGTAAGAGATAGTCCAGTACGGCGGCGCCTCCATAGCTGTTGCCAGAGGCCAGCTGGTATGCCTCGTCGATGAAGAGTACACCGCCCCCGTTATCTAACATGTCTTCGATCAGCTTTTGGCATCCATTCACGCCAGCGTTAGCGAGACCGGCGCCAGTCTGTTCTCTGAAGTCAGTTCCAGGAATCACACCGATGGAGGTGAGAAACTTGGCGTAGAGTCGCGCAACCGTGGTCTTCCCTGTGCCCGGATTTCCCAGCATCGAGCAACTGAAGCGTTCATTCTGAAGCGAGATATCCTGCCTAAGTGCCGTGTCTACCCTCTGCTTGATACCAAGAAACGTCAATTTGACTTCTTCCAGTCCAGTCATACCCATGAGCTCGTCCAGTGGCCCGCTCTTGGCGCCTTCGAATTGTTTCAGATGCTCCCATTCCTGTTTTGCACCCTCTATCATTTCGAGGCTGTCATTCGCACCTAGAGGGGTTGGAGGATCAGCAGGAGGGACAGAGTCGGGCATTTTCGGTGCAGGCTTCGCTTTCGAGATCCTGTCTGCGGTGGCCTTCAGCGACGCCAGGTCTGCTTTTTGCTGAAGCAAAGTCTTCTTCTGATCTTCATCATCTTGGTGATACTTTATCATACGCCTTTGATGTTCAATCCCATCCTTTATCTCGGCAAGCTCTTTTTGATAGGCATCCTGCCGTGCCATCCTCTCGGCCTCGAGCTTCAGATCTCTCTTGATCCTACGCTCGGTCTCCATGTCTTCTCGGACGCACTCGAAGCACGTATCCTTGCGCCTGTGGCATGGAACTTTGAACTTGTGACCACGATTGCAGGTGACGTCCGATTTGGAGAGACAGAGCATCTTAGAATGGTCTGCCACGCGATGGCAGCGCTTCTCGCAGCTGTGAAGTCCACAATTGAGGAGAATGTCGCTGCATGAAGTTAATGATAAACAAGGTATGGTAGATATGGTAGATAGAGATAAAGGAAAGGCACACAGATGATATAAAACTAGCAGGGAGTTGGTAGATTGGTCTGCGTTGGTGACTCGAACGGCATTGTGAGTGTGTTTGGGTTATGAGGGAATGGAACAGAATAAGAGCAACACTTACCAAGACTCAGCGCATCCACCGTCAGGGCAGCACCTGTCAAAGTCCTCAGGTACTCTCAGTAAGAACCTATTTTCGGGATGCCTCTCGCACCGCACGGGCACCCCATCGTATAAATGGTTCTTGTTCTTCATGGACTCAAAGAAGGGCAACCAAGTGTCTCCGCCCTTCTTGCTGTGCATGTAGGTCTCCATATTTCCCAACATAATGAGACAGTCCCGCGCCCGGGATAGCAAGACGTTGAGACGTTCCCGTGCTGCAAGGAAGCCAATATCGCCGTCGCTGTTGCTGCGAGTAAGAGAAACGATTACTATATCGGCCTCCTCGCCTTGGTAGTTGTCTTGAAAATGTCAGCTACTTGAATGCCAGGAATATGTGTTTGCGTGGCTTACCAATGGTCGAAATGCGTAGCGGTGACTTGCCCACACTTGCTGCTGCTCGAGTCAGCAGCCCAGCTTGAATGAGTTCATGGGAGTCCAGGTCATTCATCAATGGATCGATCTCGTCCATCAGCATGTCCCTCACGAGTCTTAGCTGTCCGAGGTACGGCGTGAGTACGACAAGATTATGCGTTTTGTAGCCTTGCTGCGCCAAATACTTCACAATCTTGAGGACCATCTGTGCCTCGAACATGTTCTCTTTGCTGGCCTTAGCTCCTGGGTCTCGCCGATCCACAAGCCTCTCATATTGCTCTTCGGCATGGCTGTGATTCACAAACACAACTCTGTCCTCCAGGCCGCAAATGGGGACCCTCAATTCCGTCTTTGGGTCGTCTTCGAGGTCAGGGTAAGTGAGCTCCCGGACGAGAACAGATATGTCCGGGTGCATCCGGTGTTGCCTCTGCAGGGTTGTATGGGTGTGGCCCTGCAGAATGAGCCGCTCGAACATGGAGCGATTGAGGTCGTATCCCTCCCCTTTTTCGACTGTCAGGTTGTAATTACTTATCTTGGGCCGCAGTTGCTTGTGGTCTCCAATGAGCACAAGCTGTTTCACAGAGGCGGTCAGTGCCGTCAGTACGTGGCTCTCTTGTATTTCACCCGCCTCTTCCACGATCACAATATCCGGCTGTGCGGATTCCAGAAGTTTTGTGTACATCGCTGCACCTGTCGTAGTGGACCCGATGATTCGTCTCGCCCGAAGGGTATGGACTTTGTTTTCATTGAATCGAACATCGATGAGATTTTGGGCAGTATCGTACCGTCGTGCCATGGCCTGGACTCTCTCAGCCTTCTCCCGTAGGACGGCGGAGAACCACTTGTTGACCAGCTGATGTCTCCGAGATAGCTCGATACGCCAGATCGACTCGTGTTGACTGAAAGCTTGTTGCGCATATACACCAGGCCCGCGTCCAGTCCTCCACCTTTCGTACAGATAATCAGGTCGAACAGATTTGCCTCTGTTTCCGATCGTCCTGAAGCCAGCATTCTCGGATGGAACGTTGAAGGCCTCGAAGAACCTCCCTTCATCCTCTGAGAACTCAAGATGATCCTGAATATCCTCGAAGCTGGGTCTGGACTGCAGGTAGTTGTTGAAGGCCTTCTTGAGTTCGTCACTGTGCTCATTCGCATCATGCTTCAAGAGATCGATCACTGTCCATGCATCTTTGGTACGCCGGTACTCAGATCGCAGCGCAGAAAGCAAGAAAGGAGATGTTCTGGCGGTCGATTTGGATCCCAGACGAACCATCTCGTGCTCGCCAATGCCGAGATCTAGGAGGTCCTCGAGGAACTGGTCCAGCGCATGATTATTGTACGTGATGACAAGAATCCTGAGATCTGTCTTCTGAACGATGAATCGCGCAGCGAGGGCTCCTATGAAGGACTTCCCGGTGCCTGGAGGACCTTGAATGATGCTGACCTTGTGGCCGAGGGCGTTGGACAAAGACTGTAGCTGGGAATGATCAAGATTGAACTCCTTGTAGTCTGTGCCAAGTCTCAAACGAAGGGTCGCGGTGTCGGACGTAGACGAGAGGCGTTCTACAACGGCTTGTAGAGAGCGCTTCGGAACGAAGTCATCGACAGACTCCAAAGGATTCAGCAGGATATCCTGTAAAGGAAGCTCTCCCATGTTCTTGAGGCGCTCCAAGACTGGTTCATATGCATAGACAGGGGTGTCGACAAGAGTGAACATCAGATCGTGCGGAGTTTTGAGTGCAAGCAGAGCCTTCGTGAACGCCGTCTCATCTGCGAATCTCAGAATGATGATCGGCGGGCTACGCACAAGCTGATCAATATCTCGGTCAATGAAAGCGAATCCGAATATCTCTTGTCCTCGGTACAAGGCGCCAAATGCTTGATGACGGAGGTAGTAATTGTGATCCTTGAGCCACTTTCTCCGCAAAGCAGGTTGCTTCCTTTCGAGTTCCTCAAAGCCAGCTGAGACGCTGATGGCCAGAGAACACTTTTTCCTGAATTTATCGTCTCCCAATTCCAGGCCAATAGGCCAGAGCCCCCCAAGAGTTATAGCAGACCGCTGGCCTCTCTTGCGGACTTGGGTGTTCTGCCAATCGCTTCGCAGTTCTCCGAGCAGATCCTCACGTGTGAGTCGATAGATGTTGTCCAGGTGGGCCGCGGATCTCTCGAGCATCTCCGTCTCGAACACCTCCTTGGCCCGGCGGTAGAATGGCCGTTCGGTAGACAGAAACTCGTCTGCGGTAGGGTAGACCGCAATCTTTCTGAAGTCCTCGAAGTCGTTGTCGTGTCTGCCGCCCGGGCAATAGGATTCTCCAGCCCTGCTGGTGGGGCACTTCCGGAGCTGGAGTTGGTGCTGAATCTTGTAACTCAGTCGTCGAGTCTCGGGGCATGCCGTGTTGATCAGGTTGTTTTGTGTGACGTCCTCAATATCAGCAGCCAGGTCAAGATCTAACAATGTCGGCAAGGAGAGGAGCTCGAGACAGAGCCAAGCGAAGACTTTGAGGTGATTTCCCTCAAACTCACTGGCCTTGACCATTTTTACAAGGGCCTTCCAGAATGTCGGAGGTGTAACAATTGCAGACAGGGCCTGCTGGAGGATCTGTCCATCGGCGAGGAGCTTCAACTGCTCATCGGCCAACACTTCAACGAACTGAAGCGTGTGCTCCTTGATGAAAGCTGTGCCCAGGTCTCTCCTGGCAGAAAATTGTAGTGCCTCGATGCCATGTTTACTGGCAACGATCCCTTCGATACACGAGCTTGGCGGGGATTGGGTGCGAGCAGCTTCGAAGAACAACTTTGCGTCGTTGGTGGATCGAATTTCCCGTGTGCCCCTGAGGACAGATCGAAGCCACCCAGCCAGTTTACTGGCTCTGCCAGTGTTATTTGTAGGCGTTTGCAAATCCATGCCCTTCTGCACTTTGTGACTAGCACGTTTGAATTGATAGAATTGTTGCCCACCAGAGAGGATTAGCCGAAGAACACACGAAGGAGATGGATAAAAATCTCAGAGAAAGATTTTTCGATGTAACAGTAACGAGATGGGTCCGAACAATCCTCCAGCGAGGGACGGATCGGCTTCATAAGTCAACTCTATTGCAGTAAACTCTGTTGGAACAATGACATCGATAAGAGCATCGCCAGCGTTGCTTTTCGTATCCTGCATCCCAGGCTCTAGCCACTCAGACCTGCACTTTGAGCTGCAGATGCACAAGCAGGTGTTGGCTGACGGTGATCGACGGCGGGCCTCCTGCCTTAGCAAACCTCAATCTGAGACAGTCAAAATTTGGGGCGACCAAACACAAAACGGAATCACAAAGCACATCACTCGATGGCCCGTGTGCAGAGCCTTGTCTGGTCCGCTGTAAGTGGGAAATTGACAGCGCACATAAGACAATGGCCTCTGCACTTTTCTGTACTCATCTCGGAGCCTTACCGGTCGCAGAGAATTGTGGACAATAAGACGAGCACTTTCTCGCTGCTCGGCACATGAGTGGAACCATTGACCTTCGCTTTCTCATAGTCTTGACGGAACAGATAAAAGCGACCATCCTGGCATAACACCAATAGAAATGTGGAGTGCTTCCGAAACACAGTCATTTCGCGGCAGTCGAGGAGGATGGGCGAGAGCCAGAGGTAGAGGAGGTCACGCATACGGACCACCTGCAAGAGGTAGATGGTCCCGTCCGGTCGTACCACCAGCGGTCGCTGCGAGCCCCGAACCTCCTCTTGGGCCACTGCTGTCTTGCATAACCAAGAACATATTCGACGAGGAGATCAAGGACCATGAGGCCGAGCCCTTCGTCACCGACTTGAAGACTGTGGCGTCTTATAACTGGCTTGATCGGACAGACCCGACCATTGTCATTCCAGGTAGGCATTCCTCGCATGATCCGCTCATCCATAAGCGCGTGAATTGATAGGGACAGGCAAACCGCCCAGATGGACACCACTTGCGACGCCCCGCCGGTTGGACCTCGATGATGGCGAGTACTTCCGCGACCGGAACTCGGCAAACTTCCCTAAGCACCCCATGGAGCCCACCATCGTCGCTGCTGTCACCAGTAAGTGTTTCCTTCGCAGGACGTATTGCCCGGCAACACCGGCTGACCAGCTTCCGCAGTGCAGCGCGACATCCCCCAACAGACCGACGTCGTCGCGTCCGGAAGCGACATCGGCAACCTCATCCGCTTCCTACAGGGCGAGGACAAGCCGTTTCGCATGCTCGTCGAGCTGGTAGGGGATTCCGTCTTTCTTATCCGCCGAGAGAACACACCCCGCGAGTTGATTCCCAATGTTCAGGGCTATGGCCACTCGTTCCCGGAAGCCTACACCACCTGGGACTCGGAGGTCAAAGGCTCGACTTCGCATCAGCGGGTCATCACGTATCGGTTCGGTGGGCTGGGGTTTCTTGTGCGACATGAAGTAGACGGGTACATTGCTGGTGATCATGTCGATGAGGAGGATTCTGCTTCCAGTCTTCCAAGCCCGGGTCATTCCGATGATGGAACAGAACTCGATCACCTTTCAGCTGCGATGGCAGGAAACCATGTGACTTCCAGGCTACCGGAAGACACCCACACCGAGCTCAAAGTGATCCGTGCCGGTAAGCTTGTCAGCCAGAACCAGATCTTCGACCTCAAGACGCGCTCGTTCAAAAAGAAGGAGACCGAGACCTTGGAGGGCACATTGGGCGGGCAGCTCAAGCGACTCTGGGTGGCTCAAATCCCCAACTTCATCTTGGCCTACCACAATTGCGGCGTGTTCGATGAGATCAACGTCAGGGCCGTTCAGGAGGAAGTCGACGAATGGGGAAAGAGTCACGTCGATACGCTCTCCCGTTTGGCGGCTTTGATTCACCATATTATCGGCTTGGTGCGGGCCAGATCTGACAACAGGTTGGAGCTTCGTCATGCTACGGTGGGAATCCTTGAGGTTCGGGAGCAGTTGGCGGATGCCGGTGCTGCCTTATCAAAGGATGGGCGGATGCTTTGGGAGAACGGCCGGGATCAAAAGGCTTGTGAGGATTCTTCCTCGGTTGGCAGTGATGACTGGGACGACGGATTCGAGCCTGATTTCACTGCATGTTCGGCGGATGATTGTGGGTACTGCGGCCGATGCTCGTATTGACTATCGCCCTCCTTTGTGTCTCTTTACAAAATAGCCTCGCACGCTCATCCGCCAGGCTAACTTAATACCCGATAAAGGGATCAATCATGTACTTAAACGCAATTATATTTTAACCCCGACTTTCGCCTATACCTTGTTTACGCCAGCTGGCCACTCAGCTAACCCCTTGATTGCAATGAAGGACTTGTTCCTTGAATTCCATACCTTTTTGGGGCGAGGAAATGTGTAAGTCCAAAGTCAAAGCGACGGCCGAAGACGCGCTGTATAGCTTGAGTTGTGTTTCCAAGAAAATCAGCTTAACATGCGACTGAACTAAACTATCGTTATTAGCGAATATCTTGTGCCCATATGAATTGGGTAGAGCGCTGATAGAGCCAGATTGCAATAACAAGTTCCCAAGGTTTGCCAGTCGACGGCCTGCACCGTATGAGGTTGCGCAGTCGATAATTCGATTCGAATTCAGCATATATACTCGGGTTCTTAATAGCAAATAGCAATTCACATTCAACTACGGCTTGGATTAGCTACAAATTCAGGACCGGTCATTGAAGGTTACAACACTTAGTATCATTACCTAGTGCGAACGTTTTTCGCTGCTTCTAATGATAAAGCTACCGCCGCTCCGATCTCCAACATTTTGTACTGCACTACAACACAGGGCATGTTATAACCAGTGCAATTCTCGCTCCACCGCTCTTGGACAAGACGAACTGTCACCTTCCGCAACTTCGATTACAGATATCCAAGCCTATACAACATGCTCGTCGTCATATTTCGCGGGTTTAAAATCTCCATCGCCGCGCTAGATTCCTTCTTCCAGGCTAACGGCATTCCGCCAACCATGAGCATTCCCCCTACTGAGCCTGACGAAGGGGAACAATACAGCGAACCTCGTTCTCGCGAACAATTGGGGGGTTTTTTTTTAGCACGCGCTTACAGGCGGCTGGTGGCGATGCTAATGCAACGGCTAAAATATTCATACCCGCTACAGAGCAACATGATCGGTCTCGATTCGCTTACGTTGCTTGTTGTTGGATGGTTGTCTATACTTGCCAACGCCAGCTTCAATTGGACAACGATCTGCCAGAGACCGTGCCAGCAGGTTTCAATGCACTACAACAAGAGATCATGAGCTTCGCGAATGACAACAATGAGAATATCCAGGGTCTTGGTGAGATCTTGCTTTATAGCATCGTCTGCTGGGAGCGCTACCACTTTCCAAGGGCGTTCAAGGAGAGATTGCGACATGGGGTCAGTATCTTCAGCGGAAGTACCATCAGTGCAATAACGCCTTGCTGACCATAGTAGGGATACCGACAGGACTTTTCACTACCGGATGATACTTAAAGCCATATATACTTGTGCTAGGACAGTTGATATCTCAAGGCCGAGTCAAAGCTGGAGGGATTCCAAAGTCATTGCGATACAACCAAAGATGAGTTTCTTTAGTACTCTGTATAGTACATCCGCTTTGGTGGACTTCCAAGGTTGTTGGGGCAATTTGGAAAGGCGGCTTGCAAAGCTGTAATATAAGCAAGCTAGAGGACCATGCCATCTGTCTCTCCGATCTGCCCAAAAAGCACGTCTGGAATACCTACGCTGAGGCAGGCTTAATCCTAACTGCCGCAGTTAGATGTCTCAGCTCTTTATGATCACTCTATCACTACCGCAATGATTCACTACCGCAACGATCTAGAGCATCGCAAACCATTGAAGTGTCAACTGACAATGACACATATCAAAGAACTCTACGCAGACTACGAGTTTCGTCGTTCCACGAGCTTCATGCCCATAGCATGACCATGACTCAAACAATGCACAACCGCCCATGTTTGGAGTGGCTAAGCTGCCTGCGTGCCACTTTCGGTCGCTGCGACTGTTCTCCTACTCACAGCGGGTGTCCAGTCACCGGCCACATGGATCGTGCTGCTCGCCAATGTCCTCGCAACGACAGCCTTCTTTGCTATCGATCCCAATTACATAATCACAAGCGCAAAAGATGGAACGAAGGACACGTTTGAAGGCCACTGATTGGGTTCAAGAGGTGCGAACGGAAGGTCTGTGTTACGGGAGGGTATGAGGTCAGGGTCGATGGGTATCGGTACGAGGAGGCCTATGTGAGGATCTGAAAGCAGCATACTAGCAGACGAGCATACGGAAGCATATGCAAAGCGCACTTAGAAAGATAGTATGAGCTCATCGACGATATTGATCACCAGGAAAGGTTCTTGAGTATGTGGTTTGACTTCAAGATCAAAGACCACAAAGTGGTAAACGAAATGCGAAGTACGGACAATGGACCAGATGTTTTTTTCCTTTAGTCCACTCAAGCTTCTTCTAGCCACAAGACCCTGTCAGGCCGCGCCCTTCTCTTTCACAAATTCGACGATTTTCCTATTGATCCCATTGTCCATAGGCATCTGATGGCCCTCCTGTGAGCGAACGACCACCGGGTCTTTGAAACATCTTGCGACAATCTCACCCTGGTTATGCCACTCATCCTTCTCCGCAATTAAATGGAAGCTCGGGATTGTGATGCTTCCCTCGGCCGGAACACCTGGCTCTCCCGGCTGCCTTTTGCCCCTGAACGGCGACGTACAGCACACCAACACAATGTACTTGAGTCCATCATCCGGCTCGTTTTCCTGCAGCCATTTAACCAGATGCATGCCCACCTTTGCGCCCTGTGAGAACGCGATAATGCCCTCGAACGGCCCTTGCTTGTGGTAGATGTCTATCAGCTTCGGCAAGTCTGCCCACTCCTCGTGCTCGACCTCATGGTTGTTGTTCCATTCCTCGTTGCCTTTACCGTCCCACAACCATTGTGCAAAGTCGGAGCCCTCAAAAAAGGGCAACATGCCTGGGCCGGCGCCGCAGTCGATGATGCCCTTAGGGGTCACCAACTCGTACTGCCTGTCAATAAGGATGTTGAGCTTGCGTGATTGAAACTGATGGATGTCGGGGTTGGTGCCGCCACCGTGTAGGCACAGGATCTTGGGTTTTCCCATGGCAGTAGCTGTGGTGTGTGGTAGGATGTGCAGTCTCGGGGGTTTCGGAACTTTGGGGGGTGGGGAGAAAAAAATGTCTGGTGGGTGAGAATGGTGGGTGAGAAAAAGCCCAGAGGATCGAATTTAGAGTTGCAGGTAAATTTCAGACGCACCACTTCTTGTAGAGGGTTGCCTCGGAATGAAGCCCATTCTTATGGGTTTCGCCGTGTCTATCTGGGCATTCGAGAGGTGCTCGGTTACCGAAATAATGCCAACATTGGTGCAGCTACGTGCATACGGGAAGGATGTGGAACTCAAGCGTATCCCCGATGCAGCGTGACAGTAAGGCCTGAAAGTGTACTGGGAACATATCGAGCCGTTTTGCAATAATAATCACTCAAATTTTACATTTGATCAATTGGGTACCTACCTGAAATTCCGGTCGAGATTGGAAGAAAAGTCGTCGCAGATGGGCAAGTTATTGGAACGGTCGCGTATTCCGAGTGCCCGGGGATAGGTTATAGCCTTGCTATTTCTGATGAAGACTGGTTGTATCTCAAGATATTTAATTACAGTCCCTAGGTAGGTTCCTTTGTCGAGTCGGTACCTTTGCCGTCAAAATAGCTTGTGCTGTTTCCTGAACACGACTGTCGACTTGGCAGAATTGTTTGGTGGCGCTGGGTGACATACAACAGAAATCCAGCAACGCCAAGATGCCACACAAAATGACAGAAGACCAGTGTTATATGGAAAATATTTTCTTTCAAATTACCTATGTGCATGACTGCGTACGTACGAGCGATTTTGGGATCATTCCTCATACTTTATGAAGTAACACGTGCCTTGTGGAAAACATTGATAACCTTATGGTAAGTAAAGGGAAGCAAGCATGCTGACCCAATATTTGGTACTCAAAAAAGAGAATTATAATTGCGAGACGTTTTTGCTTTTTGGTGCCCGCTTGTACTATACCAGGGGCGGTGATAGATCGAGAACAGACCCTCCGGCAATAATTTAACCAGTTGCCCCGGACGCTACTCGGCACTAAAACTGTTTACGTCGCATTTGCACCGGATGATATTTGCTATTCTTTCGAGGCTCTTCTAGTGACATCATCATTTGGTATCATTTACTAGTTTTGCAATGTCTGATCCGTGAAGTGGATGACGACGGTCATGGACAATTTGAGGTTCGATATTCATTTGCCAATTGCAAACCTACGCATATTCCCTTCCACCAACACCAAAACTCCAAAGCGAATTGATTGTGCGGCTGGCAATAATTGCTGCGAAACACGTCATACAGGCGAACCGTTACCAGGCCATAGAGGACCGTGGCCAACATGGAACAGCACGGGCGCGATGCCAGTAACAATACCGAAGATGCAGAACGTGCGGACGAAGAAAATGGCCATGCCAAAGGCTTCAATGATGTCAGGGAGATGAAGGCACATCAGTCCGTCGGATTTTGGCATCACAGCCTTAGTAAAGTCCGCCAACATGTTATTCAACTTTGGTGCAGAACGGGTGAGTATGATCAATCCAAAAGCTGAAGTACCTTTCACTGCATAAGGCTATTCAGCCTGTCTGCACATGTCGAAGTCTGGCGCCGCGTTGACATTTCTTCCATCATAGTCCTGATCTTGATGGTTGCCATTCTGAGTATCTTGTCACTCTATTGGGGCGTCTTGTTTCGAGTTAATGCCAATCTGCGGTCCATCGTAATCCAAGTCGTCGACTTTGATGGCCAGGTTGCGCCCTACGACAATGTGCAACCAATTGTTGGCCCAGCCGTCACCCAGATCACACAACAATTATTCAACTCGCCGGAGCCATCTTTGGGTTACATTACCGTCCAACCTTCAGAATTCAGCTACGATCCACTGCAAGTCCGGGAAGCTGTGTATCGATGGGACTCATGGGCTGCTATTGTCATAAATCCCAACTCAACGGCACTTTTGCAGGATGCCGTTGTCACAGGGAATGCCTCCTACAACCCCGTAGGATCGGTTCAAATCGTAATCCAGACAGCCAGAGATAGCACGACGGTCTCGAGTTACATACTGCCACAGCTCGACATGTTTATCGAGGAATTTTCAGCCGCTTTTGGGCCAATGTGGGCATCAATGGTGATGTCCAACACCAGCCTTACGCGCGAGAACTTGGTGACTGCATCAGCAGCCGTGAACCCGGGCATAACTCCTCTTCTCTACGATCTGCGGCCTTTCCAACCAGCTGTGACCACTCCAAGTGTTAGCATTGGTCTGATTTACTTGATCATCATGGCATTCTTTTCCTTTTCATTCTTTCTGCCCATACACATGGTAAGTCGACGCATCTTGAGCAATTTGGTACGCCCCAGCACAGACACTGACAGACAGGCAGAAATACATTCAGCCACAGGGGCATCCACCCCTTCACTTCTGGCAGCTGATTATTTGGCGCTGGTTCGCCACTGTCGCGGCTTACTCTCTAATTAGCCTTGTTTACTCCCTCATTTCTTTGGCCTTTCAAATCCCTTTTACTCAACCACCTGCGAGCCACGTCTTCTCGCCTCCCCCTGAGGGCGCCACAGCATACGGACACGCCACATTCCTTGTTTACTGGCTCATCAACTATCTCGGGATGTGTGCGCTTGGCCTCGCGTGCGAGAACGTAGCTATGATCGTGGGACAGCCGTGGGTGGCGCTTTGGCTGATCTTCTGGGTCATTACCAACGTCGCCACGTCCTTCTACAGTCTCGACCTTGCCCCAGGGTTCTATGGCTGGGGTTATGCGTGGCCACTTCACCAGATTGTCGAGGCCAGTAGACAGCTACTTTTCGACTTGCATTCTCGGATAGGACTGAATGTGGGAGTTCTCTGTGCTTGGTTTGCAGTCAACACGGTGCTGTTCCCATTCTGTTGCTACTTCATGAGATGGAAGACGGAGAGGGAGACGAGACAGGCCGAGAAAGACAAAGATCAGTACGTGGTGACGACCGAGGATGGCGAGAAGGAGTTCAGCAAAAATAAGGGCGATAAGCCACCTATTCGTAAAAGAGGGTTCTTGAGGGGCGTCTAGCTCATTTCTCTCTGCGGTTTACATACATCTGGAGAAGTTGAGCTTCTGCTTGTTTGAAAAGAGCGAACAAGGCCCTGCCCCCTTGGGCAACACGTACGCCAAGGCAGATGCATTTGGAGCACGAGCATAAGACGGAAGTTTCAAGACTGGCGTTAATTAGAGGATTCTGCGATGAGTCGATGCTCTAGAGTGAAAAGAATAAGTTTTGAGGGTAAACAGGTAGTCAATTTGGACTGTATATATAGACTCCCACTATGAGCGTCTTTCAGAATAATACCTGCGTGCAGCGTTGCCTCTCCGGGGCATGTAAGAATCGTAGCTGACATCCTCGTCATATTCCCCATAGATACCTTTGGCAATCTCATGAAGGTCAACATGGACCACTGCCTGATCACCGTCGAAGATACGCGCGATCTCCTCCAGTGTAGGACCTTTCGTCTCGGGATAGAAGCACCACACGAATCCCAGCTCCAGTACGTCCCACGCAGTGTAGAACAAAGTGAAGTACCAGTGCTTTGAAAAGGTATCCCAGGCAATTTTGTTCGTTTGACTAGAAGACTCGTCAGTGCGCTATTAATTAATGGGTGTCTGGGGTGGGATTACTGACTTTCCCATGGCTAAGACCGCTTGTACCGTGATATTCATGAGCATCATGCCCTTCGCACGAAGGTGGAAAGGGAGAATCTCCAAGGCGTACGCCACCAGCAGACCAGAGAAGCCAATGTCGTAAAAGATTCCAAATATCCAAATGAACGCCAACTGGGCATAGCCGCTCTGAACATTGGTCATGTTGGAATTCTCATAAATTGCTCCCGTGGCAGTCCAACAAGCGAACGACACCACCATCCCACTGGTGGAGATCAGGAATAGAGGGCGACGACCGAAGCGATCCACACTGAGTGCAGCCCAGATAGTGACAATCAGGTCCAGGATTGTCTTACCAGTGGAGAAGGCCAACTTCTGGCTCTGCTGGGTGATACCCGCTCCGTCGTAGACAGTGTTCATGTAGTTAGAGAATAGAGCGTTGCCAGAATACTGTGAAATGATGCCTAGGGAGACAAGGATCGCAAGACGCCACCTGTTGCCTTTTGTCCGGAAGAAATCGAGGTATGATGTTGCTTTGTCAGTGTCTCGGTCCATCTGGATTGTTTGCCTGATCTCTTGATACTCGAATTGTACGACCGCGTCGTGGATGTTGCCACCAGCATGGTACTTGGAAAGGACCAGTAAAGCTTCATCATTTCTGTCCTTGTTCACCAGGTATCTTGGTGACTCAGGCAAAAAGCCGATGAAAGTCAGTTGAAACACCGATGGGACGATCTGGATGAGGGTGATGGAGCGCCATGACCAGTCATTGGGTATGTACGCCGTGCCCCACCCAATGGAAGACACAACTATTATCTGGTGAGCGAAGTGATTATGGAGGTCAGGTATATCATCTGCACTTACGTAAGGCTCCAAAGTTCCACAGACAGTTGTATATCGCAGTAACAGGGCCACGATGCTGTGGATGACATATTTCTGTGAGTAGAAGAGGCGATGCCATTTGTGCCAGCGAGTTTCCGAAACCGAGAGAGAAGCGACCGACAACATAGACTATTACTGGTAGTCAGCCAAGCGCCGCCCTCCTGCTTGTGACGTGGAGATGCGGAAGTACATACCAACATAACCATCGCAAAATGCAGTCATGCATCCGCCGCAAATCATGAAGATACAACCGACAATAATTGCCATCTTACGGCCAAAGTGGTCTGCCACATAAGGAGTGAAGAAGAACGACACGATGGATCCGATATTGAACATGTTCACCAAGATTCCCAGCTTGTTGTTGTCAGCGATCGCTTCGCCGAAAAAGTCCCTCCATAGTTGGATTTGTTGGGATGTGTTGATCAAGCTTCCATCGTACCCGGTCGTGCTTGATGCTATCATAAGAACGAGTGACATGGCATAGAGCTTCCGAAGATGAGGCTCTCTGTACCATACCACCTTCGCGAACTGCGGAGGCTCATTACGAGCTACCTCGGGCTCGCTGGAACGAATTCTTTGTGCGCCAGCCTTGGACATATTGGCTTTAGTTGAGCACAATTACCTAATGCTTCGCTCTTCACGTGCGATAGGATGGTGGGTTGAAAACCACCTGCATGGGCGCTGGATACTGTGAAGAATTGTAACTGGAATTTGGCACGGCGTTCCGCTCATCAAGACCAGAAGAATCAAGCTGTGGCAACTGTGGACGAGGTGCATAGTCTTCACGACGGTTTATAGAACGGCGGAATGGCCTCCCTCTGCCGCTCCTCCGCCCCTCCGCCCATCCCCATTCCCCACTACAACACAGGTTAATATAAAGCATGCAATACCATTGGTGATAGAATTGTCTGTCCCGTGGAGTGTCACATTGTCACGTCAGTGGCCGTTGGCCATGCGGCACGCGAGGAGATTCCAGAATAGTTCCAAAGGGTCCAGGGGACGTACTTTGGTACTGTGGTACCTCAGCGTAGTAGTGTGCATAAAGACCGGTGTGGAATTAATCGAGTTAGAACCATGTCCATCCCAGGATAAATTCCCGGTTGAAAGGACTTGGCATGTACAGTACAAAGTACTGTACAGTACGGAGTAACGATTGGCACATATAGTACGGAACTCTGAGTCGGCTGTTGGCCGGAAATGTTCTCGAGGTTGGCACCAAGATGTTGCGGGAACAATGTTCCGTGATGTTCTGTGCTACGATTAATCGCGCGGTTCGTTCCCTTGATTCCTCAGTCAAAAGGCGTGGCTTCTAGAATGGAGCTACCACAGTAACAGTGTGAAAGACGTCAAATACGTCCCGATCTTCATCTCCTGTCTGTGCGGGTTGGGCTGATCATGGGGCTTCCCCGGAAAATCCAGCTCCTCGGGTCGACCAATGCTGGGGTTGGCTAGTCCCTGTAGGGTCGACGGGCAGATAAACTCCGTGGATAGAGGACGACTCGTTTCACGTGGGCAGTGTGGATCGTGCGGACAAATCGAGCTGGCCTTGAACGAGACATGGAACGCCATCTTGTACAGACGAACCTTGTGAATAATCCCTACAAATATAGTTGTGGAGTAGTGTGCATCGTGAAGGTTGTGCGGTCGGACGGCAGGAATGGTTTATTTGAAGCCTGGGCAACGCGTTGTTACTTTTCCCCACAGGCTGGTTGGTGTTTGAGCTCCCGAGGGTAAATCGATGATTGGACCCTCCACAATATTGCTATTAAATAGGATTCCGCGCCGCCAGCCACTGCAGAGCTGCGCCGTCATCCTGCGGGTGGAATCCTGCCGCGCGATTTGTCAAGATTGGTTCCTCGCCCAGTTCAGGGGCAGTGTGGTAGCACGAATCCATTGAATGCGGAGCAAACTCAAGATTGCCTGGTAGCCACAACAAGGTAAGGAGGATAATATCAACTTGTCAGCTCCGGGAAAATGCCGGTATTCCGATGTTGCCTTATGGACCTCAATACGCCTGTATGCCTGTTAGTCTGTGACCTTGAGCTGTATTATTCGCAGCAGTATCCGAGGGGAGGTCGGGCTATGAATCTTACACCCTTGCCGCAATAGAATTCCGACACAGCCGAAGTTGAGGTTTGACTTAGAAGTCATGATTCAGGCCTTAGTACATGGCTGTTTCGAACTGACAGATGTCCATACTGCCGTCGTTGTAATTGGACTGCCAAACAGCCATACCACAACTCCTGCAGGTGGGCTGGCCACCAATTCCGGGCTGCTTGTGAATCCTGGAGAATTTTTTTCGACACTCTTACAATTTGTCGCAAAATCAGGCGGCCGCGATGGGGATCTTGTAAGCACCGCACATTGGTAGCTTTTTGCCTTCATTGGCCGGGGCCACGTACCACTCATCACAAGCGTGGCAGCTGGAGAGCGTGATGTGTTGACAGGGCTTGGGTTAGGTTTTACCTATGGCCGCCTTGAACTGTCAGTAAAGTGGTACAAAACGGTCCGAAGGAGCACGTGGACTCTGTTGAACCAGTCAAATTCACCTGAGTCTTGCATTGCTTGACAGTCTTGAAATTTAATTGAAACCACTTCAGCGCAATACACGTGAATATAGATAGCTTGGCTGAATAGTAGACTTACTTGGAGATATAAGCGGGCCTTCTTCACCGAACGCGGTTGACAGCGAGGACAGACCAAGGCCCATGATACTCGAGGATATGAACACCTTGTCATCTATGACCAGCCTGCATCTCCAAGTCTGTGTCCAACACATCCCCAAGTAATTATTGGCAAAATAGAAGCGCCAAGTAGCAAATCATGTTCACATGAATAATACACACGAAAGTGAATGCTTCCCGAGGTCATACAAACACAAAATCCGTTATATATATCTTCGCGGATGCCTTTGACTTACCTACGCAAGTAATTTTGAAGAAAAGCTATTCGCGCCCCTGCTATCAACACAACCTCAAGTCCAAATCACAGATTCAGGACTCAGGCATAGAACGAACATGTTTGAACAAGTAGCAGCTGCCGGGGGCAGCTGGTCGATACATAAACAAACTTATAAAAGGAATTTCGCAATGGCCAACCACTGGACCATGTTTGCAGCCAATTTGACATATTGAAAATTTAACATAGAAGAATCTGTCAGGGAGGAATTATATATGCTTAGCCTGGTCCTGCTCGATCCATTCAAGCAGGCAGCTGGCCAAGACACTGATATATCCCCCAAAGGTTGACGCGGTGACCATTTCTCGCATCCCAACGAAACATCCGATGACCAGGACTCCTAACAGGACGGTCAGCCCAGGGATGGCCCAGAAGCGTTGGTTGATAAACACGCATATCGAAGCCATCGTTCCATAATAGCAGACTGCTGTGGCGTAAGCGAAGAGACTTGGTCGCTCAAATAGACCGCGAATCTTGAAAGTCGTTGACGGATGACTTGTACCGAAATCTCCTTCGGGATGGTTCAATGAATCTACAATGCGTAAATCAATTTCCAGTTTCTCTACAAGCACGTATTTAACTGTTGGGAAAGGTCTTGATGCGCACCAGGATGTTGATCAAAGTTGATGATAGTCACCGTAGCAAACCATCCACAGATCAACAGTACAATCTTCAGAATTCTGGGAAAGGTAAAACCCGCCCCCATGAGCCATCGTTTCGAGAAGTCCCCAAACGCCACGTGCCTATTGGGAAGTCGATCATCTACCATTTTCCTGTGTCTTCTCGTGTGCGTGGGACTGAGTCGACTGGCATTAGCTGGACCACCGCCAGTATCCCAGGGAGCGCTGGAGGATCGTTGACCCGCAAGTGGGCTGCCTCGGCCGACCTTGCCGTCCTTCCCTTGGATCAATTCAATGGCTGATTCCAAAGTCTCCCTGTAAGACTTCGGAGTGCTGGATGACTGCAATTGGACCACTTCAGAAGTAGCCCCAGGAGTTAAGTCACCATGCAGGCGCCGCAGACAATCTGAGGGCTGGATGCGTTTAGTAAAACAGGAGCCAAGATACTCCAGCCCACCATTCGGGCGATTGACTCCGTTTGAGGCGACTTTCGCCTTTGCCTTCAAATCATTACTTACATATGGCACATAGACAGAGCAGTAGTCCCGAGAAATCGCGTTATGTGCAGGAGTAGATTCAGGTCGACATGAGCGATAAATTTCCCTTTCTATTTTGATTCCAGAATGCCCACCCCCTATCTGGTATGGGACAAAATTGTTGCTGGTTGTGTGGCCCGGAGCTTGACACAATTTCCGTGGCAGTATAATGCCACCAATCCGCAGCGGCAACGGGGCCTCTCTGAATGATGAAGGTATGGAGGGTGAAAGATCCGACGGTGCTCTCTCTTGATCGTTGATATTCGGCGTTGTAATGGTGCCGTTAGTGCCGGTGTTGGCGTTCCTCGTAGCTTTTTGTTTCTTCGACCAGCTCATAATTAGCCAGCCTAGGGAGCGAAATATCATTTTCAAGATTAAGCAGTTGGCCGCGAAAAATATTGGAAAGAATGCCACGAATAACACGTGACACTGGAGGCAGTTCGGCGAGAACAAGTTCGCAGGGTCCCGGAAACCATAGCTTGAGGATGGCTCGGAGGTTTCAGACTGCCACAATTGTCCAAGTGGCCGTGATGACATGGTAGCGATCATTAGATACTCGAAGCTGGTATTCTTGATGGTTTCGGGGATGGTATCGATGTTTTGGGGGTCATGCAGTCTCCAGCTCGATCGCAAAGAGTTGGGCAGCGAGGCATGAATTACTCTCCTCCAAGGTTGGCTGGGGCGGACGTTGAATAATATTACACTTTGGGCTTTGATGGGAGTCCTCGAAGACTGAGGAAGTGTCTCTCCATTAGCTGCTTACTTCAGTGTGGTAAGACAGCATGGTTTAAATCTGGTTTTCGTGCAGGTCGTCCAGCTGTTCGGTCTACTTCAAGAAGTCATTCTCGGGGCTGTGACGAAAGGCTTGGGACATGAAAGGGATGGGAGGCCTCGCATACGGATGAAAATCTCCTGGTGGTGATTGATATGTGCGTAAAACTTGCAGCATCTTCGAGTCTACCTAGCATCGAGAAGCTCCGAGCGTGTCGGTTTCCTCCTCCCTCTACCACCGGCGTCCGATTTTGATTACCGGCAAGGTTTTCAACGAAGAGCACCCTGAAGGACATCATTGAGCTCAAAAATCATTTGCGCAAAACCGACATGAGCCTGATCGTCTGCGGCGAGAACGAGCGTCCCAAGGGCCCCATCCAGCTAGGTACGCTTCAGCTGTATTCTACTTGTCGCACTATCTATTGACTAAAACTGTCTAGGTTGCCTGGAAGGAATGGTCAGCTTGAAGAGTCAAAAAACAGTTCACATCGTCTTCCATGCCGCTTCAATACCCGGGCTCTCAGCTGCCCTCGTGGTCCTTTCCCTCACTCTCGCGACTGACCCCATTGAGGAATTAAACAGCATGGTCACACTGATCTATCTAACAACGACTATCTATATCTTCCCTTGTTTCGCATGGATTGTGCATCAACAACTCAAGATGTTCACGAAGAAGTTAATAGAATTGCGCAACCGCAGGGCTCGTAATGGCCCCCGCAGCACTCGGAAGCCAGCCAGAGTGCAAGTCGTCCTTTCCGTCAACCATAACATCAACGACGACCTCAATTCAGCTGTCGAAAACATCATGGGCATCATGGAGTTAGGCTCCTCCGAACAAGGGTACTACATTTCCCCCCTGAAGTCCTTGGCTGGCACTACGAGCCGCTACACTCTGGCAAGCCACTTACGGATTTTCCGCGGCAGACAGAACGTCTCTCGGCAAGCATCCGGGGTATTCATGGTAGCGGCATGCTTCATCTTTGCAGGTCCTATCGTTGCCGTCAACAGCGTATCTTGGCCCAAAGTCGTCACTTCTCTCAGCGGAGTTGGCTCATTGATGTGTGGGTTGGTGTCTGTTCAGACAGCTGGGAACCATGAGATCCCGGATGGCTGGAAGATTGGGTAAGATTTCGCTGCAAAATGCGAATGCAACCTGTCCACCTGCACCTGATACTGATTATGTGATTCTTAGTGTTCGAGTGAACCATTACATTCTCTTTGTCGGCTTTGTCTTCTTGTATTCGGAATTCTTCAACAGGACTAAGAACGGTCGGCAAGCCTTCTTCGAATTTGTGGGGAAGGTCACTGCAGCGTTCTTTGCGCACAAATGGATGAGTGGTTTCGGCTGCTTAACCAATACCGAGACGAGTATGGTGACCTCTCTCGACTCTTTCGTGTGGCTTGACTATCTGGTTCTGATATTGATGACGACGGCGATCGCCTATATCTTGGTCCAGCAGCGTGTCGCTGGCGATGCTCCAATGCGCCCCGGGCCTGAATCGGAGGAGCCTGCCTCGGAGGAGCCTTTTCCGGAGGAGCCTGCCGCGGAGAGTTCTGTTGAAGAGGAGGTTGAGGTAAGGTAGCCTTTAAAGACCTCGGGAGGTTCTCGAACTGCAGTCTACAATCCTGAGGAACATCAGCAGGCCCTTGAAGTTTTGGGTCTTTTCAACATATTAACGTAAACGAAGACCGACGTATACTGGATATACTCCGAAGAGTAATGACTACATGAACCAAATGTGCTGGGCTTGAGTGTGAAAGTTCTCGCCCGGGAAGCATAAGTTTCATGACCAACCTTGGACCATTTGAAGGGTTTTCCTACTGTTTTTATAGGACCGGCAATTCGCAGGCTCGGCGTACCTAGGTAGCTGGTTGTAGGCGGGGAACGAGCAACCGGCTGCTCAGCGATGGTTTGTTTACAGGCCATCGTTCCCGTTCCCTGTTCCTCATTGTGACTTCAGATAGGCACCGCAAATCAGAGCAGATAGTGAAAACCACAGATCAACAGTGACTGCCGGTGAGCATTCGTAAGTATTACTATCGATAACTGATCATTATCGTAGCGATCTCGCCAGGGGGCACTTACCTCGAAATTCTCTTCTCTTAAATCGCAGTTAACCCCGTTAATGATTGAATAAATAAATAAGTAATAATAATAAATTATGGTATTATTATACTTATACTACCTCATACTGTTTATAGCGCTATACTGTAGATGAACAGTAACCGTCGGTGACTATTCGTGAGCATTAGTGTCGATACCTGACCATCATAGTCTAGGTGGGTATTTCGAACGCATCTCGGGTGCGACCCGACAGCTACCAAATAGCGTTTCCACCCCTTGCCGATTGAACCACGCGACACTTGAAACTTGAAATAAATATACTAAATATGGAGCTGATAAGGCGGCTCTTCTCTATATCTTTCACTTGGTGGGTGTCATTTCGTGTCATATTCACATTGCAAAATTTGGCTGACTTCACTGGGTATGCTCAGTTGACCGGAAGTCATGGCGCAGCCATTTTACCTAGTGCTCCTCCAGGTTCACAAAGCCGTGGCGGAGCCAGGTTGTGCGACTTTTCTTTTGTTCTTGGTATATTCAATTGCCCAAGTGATTTTGAGATGATTTACTCGTTTTGTCGCAACTTTTCTGCCTTACAGAGGGTTCTCCTTGCAAAATCGTGAGGATCTTCCTCATCATGCTTAGGCCACCATCCCTCGATGCTACCATCCCAATAGCCGTGGTTACCAAATTCTTTTCGCTACCATCTCATACCTCGTCACCCCACTCAGATCCCTATCTCCATCACCGCCCTTATCCCGCTTCTCCTCCATCTTCCTCTCCCTGTCCCTCGCCCGCTTGAGCCCCTCGGGATCATCCATATAGATGTAGCCTCTCCTCTCATCGCCAATTTCCACAGCGCCAAAACCCCCAACCCTCTTACCCTTGGCGTCAAAGCTTTCCTTCTCGGCCTTGCCTGACGCGACGGCCTGCTCCTTCAACTTCATGCGGGCGTATCGATCGCGACTATAGCGGAGAAGGAACATGCCGAGAACGAGCTTGAGGATAAGAAGGACGATCCAGACGATGAAGATCACCAGGAGCAGTGTCGTGAGAGCGATGGCATCATCGGTAGACCAGGATAGCCAGGAAAATTTCCCGGTGCTGGTCGATGTAGCATTAGCAGCAGCGTCGCCTTCCAGCCCATACACGGAACGGCCGAGTGCGTTGCGGACCATATGGTCGAGCCGGTCCAGGGCAGCGGTCACGGCGGGAGACGTCGGTGTGGATGACTCCACGGATAGAGACGTTTGTGTTGATGGGGGTAGAGGTGCGGGCATGTGAGTTGCGAGGAACATGCGGTATGTCTGGAAAGAAGAGCGGATGAAGAGGGTTGATAGTGGGAGCAGTGGCAGACCGAGTCGGCGAGTCAAAGATGGAGTGACAAATGCCTATGAAGTGTCAGTAACATCCGGCGTAAGAGCTGTAATGAGACAAACATTGGTGTAATAGTCCTTGCACAGGATGTCGAGGACCCTGCTGTAGAAGTTAGGCTTGATGTTGTTGAACTTGTTGATGTAGGCATGCTTGATCGTGTCCACTATCATCTCGCTGGCGATGACGACGAGGAAGGGCGAGAGGAGCTCCCCAGACCATAACCACGATGGTAGGATGTTGAAGCTCGATGGCAAGACGGGCAGCGGTGTATCGGCAGTAGGACTACCCTCGTTACCAAATTCTATGCCGACGCTTGGCATACTCAAGCCACCCACCTCCACCATATTTCGCATACCAATAATGAGTAGTACAATCCAGATCTGGAACCGCTCCACGATATCAGCGCAAGTGAGCTGGAACAGATTCTCTTTCTCAAACTTTTTAAAGACGCTCCCCTTGATCTCGACAAATTGATTTGACATAAGTAGAGTCAGCAGGGCATTGGAATACGAGTTGACAGCCACATTAAGCGTGATAACCTGGTAAAACAGGGTCATAGCATGGGCGCAGTTGTAAACCAAGGCCAAGCAGAACATGCCGAACGGAAGCAACACTTTGGACCGTCCGAGACTGTTACGCGAGAGGGTCTCGGAGCTGAACAGACATTCGAAAATGTCTTGGCCCAGAGCGGAGAGCAGACGGTCACCAACCTAGGCCGAATGTCAGTATTCAGAATCAGAACTTCCCCAAGATGCAACACATACTTCGATGAGGTTGTAGATCACATAAAGCTTGACCGCTGACTGCGCTCGGATGAAGTGATACACCCGACTGGAATCGAGCTGCGTAAGAATGACACAGCTCATGATGATAACGGCGAATTGCAAAAGGTCGGCTTTATGGAACGAGCTCAGGTTGGATGGGATGGACTTCGTCCTCTTGTGGTGGTAAGGACCCCTCAACGAGCGAGACTTAGAAAGACTTGCGAGCTTTAAACCAATGTCGCCCAACTTTGCTCGGCCAGATTCTGTTCGTTTCAGTGCGTCGCCTGACGAGCCGTTGAACCCCGTCGAAGAACCATTCGCACTGAGTTCCTTCAGCGGTTCTCTCACCCGGCTGGGACTGCGGGACGTCCCTGCTTCTGAGCTTCTGCGACTGTCCATGCTTGGTCTCCGAGAAGTGTCCCGGCCTAGTCGCGCTCGTCGCCACAAACGGCCCAGCCCTTCCCACACAAATCCGGTCAGCCATCTGATCTCTTTAGCAAAGACATAACCCCACCATCCCACCAACACCTTCACTGCACGGAAGAACCTCAAGGGCAGGATCGTGAGTGTCCATAACCAAGCATCTAAACATGCTAGGGCACCAAAGACCAGTGATCTCTCTAGCAAGGGTGATAGGAAAATGAAGTTCTTTAATCGCTCAAATTTGACAGCGCTCGACTCGTAAGGTATGTCGCTGGAGGACTGGTAGATATACAGCGGGCTAGGTCGCTGAGCAGCTAGCTCGAGCTGGAGGAAGGTCGGGGCGGACATAGGTGGGATGGGAAAGACAGGCGGCATGGGAGATGGGGCTCGAGATTCTCTCCTTTCTCGCGTATCTCGGGTATCATTGCGAGCTTCTGTCTCGGGGCCAATCGACTTGGGCGCGTCAGTAGACCTATAGTTGGTGGTGCCCTCCAGATTCAAGGGCATGGGCCTTGGAGAGGGCTGGAATGAGTTACTCCTTGAAGAGCGAGGGCCACTCCCCGGTTGACTAACCGACTTGCGATGCTTCGCCGGTGTAGTCAGTGCCCTCACCGAGGTTGGCCGGTCCGAGTGCAAGGTTCTACCAGACGACGCGTCCCCAGAAGTCTCCGACCGGATGCTTTCGACCTTATCTAATACGCGTGTAGGTATGGAGAGGTTGAGCTGGGCGGTCATGGCGGACCCATTGCCGGATTCTACCACGCCAGCCGACAAGGGAGGGGTCCGTACAGGAGCGATAGGAAGGGAGTCGGGAGACGTGGTCAGCTCTTGAATCTTGGACGCAGACAGGCGCCTAACGCCACTGTGATCACTAGACTTTGTGCCGGAACGATCTCGTGTTCGCCTCACGGATGAGTTTCTACTCGGCTCTTTCTTTGGTATTTCTCGGATTTCAAGGTCGGGAGGGAGCGCGTCGGTCGAGGATTCGACAGCGGAGTTTGGGGCGTCGGTGTCAGCTTCGGAAACGGCGCAAGAGGAGAGGTCGAGTCCCATGCCGTCGATACCTGTGGTTATCAAACCCAGCATCGACGAGGGGTATGTACCGCCATTAGGAGGGGATGCCGAGCGCGAACCAAGGCCTTCGTGGTCATCGTGAGTCGCAGGGGCTGGGGAAGGGAGAGGAGACGGGAGGTGTGTTGCTGTACCGGCGCGGATTGGCGCAGGAGTCTTGATGTGACCATTCACTAATACCTCCCCTTCTCTTGTTTTACTTTCCATTTCCTCCTCGTCCTCGATTATTGTTGTGGTCTCATGCTTTGAGTCGGCTGCTGTCGTCTCCTTGCTCTTCTTGTCCGGCTCGGCCCTTTGCACTGGTATGTCCACATCCACAGCTGACATGGTGGCCCTCACATCAGCAATACAGAATGCGACCGTGTATCAACCATCTCTTTTGAAGGTGGGACGGTGGTGTAGGATGTAGTCAGCATTCACATCGATGTGGTTTCGTTGTCAATATTGACCCCTTCCTTTGTCCGGTAACAGCCTCGACGTGAAATTCAACGGACCTTGTTAGCAAATGACGTCGGCGTTTTAAGATCCACAGGCCGGCAACACCTGCAGGGTCCAGGGTCCTTGCACCTGCACGCCAAGCCAACCTTAACCCACCCGCCTGGGGACACTGCAACTCAGGCACTAATGATTTGTTCCAGTACCATACCTGGTA
Source organism: Gnomoniopsis sp. IMI 355080 (assembly GCA_027946555.1). NCBI lineage: Eukaryota > Fungi > Ascomycota > Sordariomycetes > Diaporthales > Gnomoniaceae > Gnomoniopsis > Gnomoniopsis sp. IMI 355080. The sequence continues at coordinate 7,527 of JAPEVC010000063.1, read as the reverse complement.
TCGACAACCAGGCTGTCATAGCTTCGATCTTCCTCGCTGTGGAACTCTGGGCTCACCTTCCGGAATCCAACATCTTTTTTCCAAGGGAAGAGCATGACTGGTGGAGGATCGCTAGCAAGTGGTATGGCTGATACTAGAAATCAGTCTACTGATGTAGTCTCCGTCCCAGATTTTAATTCTAGGTACCAAAGGCTATGGGCACTGATGTTAGGGGACGTATTTATTCAATATGACTTCAAACTATGCGTACACCAAACTATGCACTGTCAACTTCGTCCCAAATAATCTCCAACAAACAGTTCCAATTTCCACAAGGACCAGATCTGACATCGCGTGAAACTTGCCTCAGTCCAGCCATGGTTATCGAAGCTCCTATGTGAGTAGACACTCGTGTCCACCTAGGTATGTAAACCGAACATTGCACGTTGCGACCGACTTATAGCGTGATCTCAATAAGTACCTACCTAGGTACTCTGCCATATCTCGCACTGTGTTCCCGAATAGTGCTCCTGCCTTTTTTTCAAGTCATGTGAATAGCTAATTCACTTTCACTGAGGAACCTCATACTCTTTCCTGTCACTATCCTGGCCCGGGAATGCTTGATCGTAGGTTACACTTCCGTCCCCAGTGATATGCTCGAATTCATTTGGGAAGCTCATCCTGTCGGGGAACACGGTGTCTTTACCGTCCGTAACGACGGGGCCTTTTGATATGTATCTGTTAGCCTCATGATGTACTAGGCAGTACAGCGGCAAGACCCTCTTCAACACTTACCAAATATAGGATGCACAAATAGCCCAGGTACCCATGGATCAACATGATTTCGCTTCAATTCCGCCCTCAACATATCCCAGTTGACGCATTCGTGCGCTATATCCGAGTTCCCTGTGGGCCGAGGGTCTTTGGCGTACCAGCGTGAAGTATAAGGAGCGGTATCCGCATGGCACATCACCTGTTGGACTAAGTCCTCCAGACAATGCACTAGTGATCCATGGGTCAGACACGAATAGTACTAAGTCATTTGGTGAGGTACTGACTGTCGTGCTTATCCTCTTTCCATTTTTCTTCGTCTGTTCTGTTGGGATAGTAGTACTCAGGATAGCGCGAGTGGTGAAGACGTTTCTGAATATTCATCAGCGGGATGTTCCAGTCAATCGTAAGGCTACTAAGTACAAATCCGTCCTCGGGAACATACCAAACAGTGAAGCAGGTGATTCACGGTGTACAGGGCCACATAATTTCCTTAGAACAGTTAGCCCGTGCTGTCTTTTAACAAAGACCATCTCGCCTTTTCTCCCTGACTTGAAATGACGGGATATGAGTAGGTTTTGGAGTGAGACACACCATTTGGCAGGCGTACGCCTTCTTCGAGTCTTCCTAGTCGGGCTTGTTCCTCCGCAGGGAATTCTGTAAAGAAGACTAACATCAATGGTATCGGTCAGTGAATGGTCAATATACCACCAGGAAGTGTCTCCGTTCTTTCAATGGCAGGCAACTAGCCCCAATAAACTGACGTACACTGTGTCAGGTCCGCCCAAACCGCATCTCGCTCTTCGGAAGGAGGACCCATGACCATGTAGTGGTCTACATTCATCTTCGGAAACTTCTTTGCTTCATACTGTATATATGGCCTTAAAGGGGCTAAAAGCTCGTCGTCAGTGGAAGCCGTCCAGAGGGTTTCAAAGTTGGGGAACTCACAGTGGAGGATGCCAGGGCCATGTAGCATCTCCCTCCTCCACCAGAGGGAGGTTACAGCAATAAGTAGGGCTGAGTAGAATGCTAGGCCAAGTGCATAAGTTAAGAACGGTCGCGCCCTTGCAACGACACCTCGGTGCTTCCGCTTGAGAGAGAGTAATCCGTGATAAACCAAGTTCTCACGATCATCAGAGTCCTCAGACGCTGCTTCGTCCGGAACGGGGACGTAAGCTGGTGGGCTTTGTTTCTCAAAGACGGACATCGCTCAAATAAAAGGCCCGCAATTCTTGAAGAACCTTAGGACAGTGGACTGCCAATTGAAAATGTAATATTGGGAATCCACGTCGCGACGTACTTTTTTGAGAGGAATATATCGTGTAGCGAACAAGTCTGCCCACTCAAGACCTTTTAAAAGCCATGATGTTCAATATACCATACCTACGCCCGTGAGCCGCTTTGAGTTCGAATATCAAGTCACATGTCTCCTGAAGAAAAAATGCCCGCGAGGCATTTTGTGCGAAACTTTATTGGCTTCCATGTGAATGAACGAGCTTAGCTTCCTGTGAGCGGGCCCATGACACGTCAATAAGCTTTTGAACTTCAATATCAAGGCGAATTTTGAACATGAGCTCACGTGAAGATTGTCTTCGGATAGTAGTAGGTCGTGATGTGATAAAGGATACGAAGGAGCGTGTCACAACCCAAGTAAAGCAAGACACTAGATTGGCCTTACCCATCTCACTCGAATAGTCAAATAGACCATTCTCATATCTGCAAATCGCAGATCATATCAAACTATATGCAAGCAAGCATCCATGTATTCTGAGGCAATGCAAGGAATTTTAAGCTTTACAGCAAGACAGCCGAAAGCCGAAAAGTATCATACACGAGCAGAGCGTCATAGACAGCCGCGCCTTGGTAGGGCACTCCATAGGTAGTGCTGCAGAAATCAGGTCACTTTAACTTTGATAGTCGATTTATCAAGAACTTCTGACGAGATATTTAGCAGCGGCTTGATTATGTATGTACTAGGAGCAGAATCTTGTTGATTTAAAATCTGCTGAAGAGCGTAGCCGGTGTCGAACTTCACTCTTTTCCCTTGTCTGGTCAAGAGGGTCAAGTTATGACGTGAGAAAAGAAGGCTAGAACGAAGGACGAAATCAGAAGATGAAATACCCTTCGCAAAGTACTTGGGCTCTTTTGTCTGTACTTGCATTTGTGAAATTGCTCCGACTGAATTCAAATGCTCAAGGATTTGAAGTGCTCGTGAACCTCGGGGAGTTACAAGTCCGGAAACCCCCCCCCCCCAACTCGACATCTGTAATAGTACCGGTATTCAACTCGAGACTCTAGGCATCTTGGAAATGCCCGTGACCTAATGTATAACTGGAATTGCCTCAACCTTATTGCGTCGAGCCTGAGTTCTGGGCTAGGTGCTTTGCTACGACTGGGGACGCCTGTTCTACTCCACTTCAGCAGGAACGGTCCTATGTGCTAGTATCTTAACACTGATCTGAAGCAAACGAGTGTCTTCTGGACAACAACGTTCTTCATATCCGTTGGTCAACAGCTCGAGTATCAATTACCTTCTCTTCCGCTGACTCTTTGCCATATTGTGTAGATCGCTGCCTCCAGTACTTGGGGATCTATATATTTCTCACTGCAAGAACGCTCTTTCACACTCATGAACACCAAAGTTGTGCTTTCAAATCATTGTCCTGAATTGCTCAGAGAGAATTGCTTTGCCTAAGAAAGCGAACATGATATGTGCCAAGCCGTATTATACTCGATTTAAGCGCCCTTTTTCCGCAAAACAAGTCTCGGACGTCAATCATCGCCTCTGTCTGCATAAGATCTGACAAGGTGAAGCTTATATCCCACAACTTCCTTCTTTGTAGTAAAGTAGAGAAAACGCGAAAGCGAATGAAATCAGGTAGCATACCAACAAAAATCTTATTTTAAGAGCCGAAGGAGTCAAAGAAGCCAAGAAGCATTGTGCTCTGCTTTTCCAAATTGAAGGCCGTTCGCAACACACCACATATCACATGCCACATGGATAGACATGAGATACCTGATCGATATAGGGTTTCAGTGGACCAACAGATGCAATCTTGGGCAGATATAAAACGTACTCCAAGCCCGCTGAATCACTTCACTAAATATCATAACATTGATTGGTTGCTCCTACGGATCTATAATCCATTGATCTAGCTCTTTGACTCTCACCAGTGCCCATTTTTCTTTGGAAATTTGTTTTCGCTCGAGTAATTCAGAAGCCTTGAGCCCTTTTCAACATGCAAATCGCTCAGTACGCAGTTGTAGCGACTTTGCTTGCTGGTACATACAGCACACCTACGCCAAAGGATGGTAAGCTTGGCATATCCCCCCTGTCTTCTCGGTTGCTAAAGTGCCTCCTAGTTGCTGCAAAGCGCGATGTTGGGGATGATAGTGTTTGGGCTTTGATTAGCGAGAAGCGCACCGCTGAACCAGATGTTGGAGATGACAGCGTTTGGGCTTTGATCAGTGAGAAGACCAAGCGCGACGTAGGAGATGATAGTGTCTGGGCTCTGATCAGTGAGAAGGCTAAGCGCGACGTAGGAGATGACAGTGTCTGGGCTCTGATCAGTGAGAAACAGAAAGCGAAGCGTGATGTAGGAGATGATAGTGTCTGGGCTCTGATTAGCGAGAAGCGGGACAGCCAAGCTTAAGGTCTACGATGAGTACATCGTTGAAGACTCATAAACTTGTGCGAAAAGTCCACGGGTCAGCGCGTTGGTATCTAAAGTGGCTGTTTAAGAACAGGTGCTTCCGTTGCGACAAACTTGTTGCGCTCTCGCTCTTTTATCATACAAGCTTTCCGGGATTTATCCTCATTCTATACCTAGGTAATATGTAGAACGAATTGTGACGCTCATTGTTCGAGTTCCCGGTTGATATGCGAATCGGAGCACATCCTTCTTAGGTCCTATTGCCACAATACCAAAGTAGCGTTATCCAATGTGGTACTTTGCATTGTGGCCGTGATACAATGTCCAAAAGTATTCACGTCGAATTCCAGCTGTACGTGAACATTCTGTGTAACGCCTCCGATTTATGGGAATTATTTTCTTGAATTGAATTGTGTGGTGTGAGCTAACAGGCCAGCCTATCATTTTCCAGGCCCTTTGCCCAGAGCGTCCGCCAAAATCATCGCCAGAGCCTTGGAGTGCAGATGATCAATTCGAGCGACGAGACCATCGAGTATAATATATCTTGTTTGTCCGAATTCGGATTACGGTAATATATCAACAAGTAGATTGCAACGGCTTCCCATTAGTCTTGATGTTCTGCATTTTAGAAAGCGTCTTGTATTCCATCCGAATGTTACTCAGCTAGGTACCTAGGTAGTATCACATGCCTTATTCAAAAATTTGCTTAGAAGTGACCGACAAATTTGACAATCCCTACTTGTCACTGACAGCAGGTAAATAATCCTCAAGAAACTTCCACATAGTCTTGTCCTTCCACCCTTGCGCCCTCCAATCATTAGCCTGCTCAGGAAACAAATCTATTCCCTCAAACAAAGCCGTATCATGCGCCATCACATACCACACATTCGGGTCCGCATCCGCCACCTGCGCCCGCTCGATCGTCTGGTCCGATAACTTCTCATCCACAATGAGCACGGGATCAACAAAGGTCTGGTCCGGCCTCCGGCCCCTTCGTACGTTCAGCTCGCGGAACACTGCACCGGAGAGACTTTTGCCTGTCCCTCCCCCAACCGCCTCGGAGGGCAACTCGTCCGGCAGAGGAAGATACTTTGACGGCCGGAGCTCACCGCCATGGTGTGTCAAGTCCCCGCCCATCAGGATGAACGAGTCCGCCGCGGCGCCGTCCGAAGAGGAGGAGTTGGACCTCTGGTGCCCGTCGGCACCTTTGGAAGTCCGCGCAAGCCCTGCGATGTGCCCAATGCAATGACCCGGTGTGTCGAGGAGATAGAAAGATCCGTCGCCAAAGAAATCGTGCGCGGGGAAGTCGCCTGCTTTCGGGCCATGTGATGAAAATGTGATCTCGCGCACGTCTCTTCCGCTGATGTCCTCGTGCGTGACGGGAGCGTCCTCCTTAGTGGGATAACCGGGCCCGGCCACGTCTTTGAAGCCTGGTCCAACTACCAGCTCCGTTGATGGCGGGAAGGTGGTGATGTCGCCGAGGTGGTCGAAATGCGAGTGACTTGATGATCGTAGGTCAGACAACGAACATACATGCACGGCTGAGGGATGGCAGCTCACCTCCATATCACACTATTGATCTCCTTGGGATCTACACCATGCCGCCTGATGATGTCTGACACATGCTCCTTCGCTTCAATCTCCCAGCCGTTTTTCTTGATGTTATTCTGTGTCCTCGGGATGTACTTGGTCAGATCCACATGCACGCCCAGGTCAAACAATGCTTTCTTCCCCGATGGACTCTCAATCAGGAACGACCAAGTGGGCATGGTCTGGAGAGTCTCGAAGCCGTCCACAGGGGGTCTACAAAGGTGCGACGCTGCCAGCTTGCCCAGCCGCGCACTCGAGTCGATGATGCTGACTTTGGCTACTTCCCCAGGCGGGACGTTGAAGGGGGGTCGATGTTGAGGCATGGCTGGTTATGTAAATCTATCTGATCGATCACGTTTCCAATTCACCGAGTATGGAGATAGAGAACTCGATTATTACCACGTAAAAAAAAACGGGAGGATCTACTGTCGGGTAGGTGAATATGATATACTGGATTATGATTCCAGGTATCTCAACACTACCCAGGTATTTGGGTAGATTCTGCAATCTCAAATACTCTGCTTATTAGTGAAGTCTTGATGACGTGTGGATGGCGACCCCAAAATCGACGTGCACAAGCTACCTGGGGTCCCTATAGGTCCCTAGGAACGACTAACATAGTAATTGAGCTAGGTACCTAAGTACTCTCAATTTGCCTAGCTTGCTGCTTGCGCCATTCTCCTCGGTAGCTGCAGCAACCTTCTGCCGACGGGGAGTTGCCAAGCTGCCCAGGTGCGCGGGCCGATCCAGTGGTTTTTCATCAGTCTCCCGCCACAAGGGGTGATAATGCCTACCTACACTTTACAGGACGTGGTACCAAACTTTGCATTGATGGTCAGGGCAACGTTCCAAAAATGCTTTGTAATGCGAGGAATACTTTCCGCCGCAGCGGTCCCGAAATCGACTCCACAGTGGGGTTCAACAAGAGAAGGGGGGGCGGAATTGCTTGTTAGGAAGCTGTTTTATGGCCGTGGACGGTGCCGACACGGGCGGGACAATTGATACCCTTACCTATTCGTAGCGTACCTGGACCAACAAATGTGGGGGGGGGGAGGGGCGCTATTTCCCCCCCGGCGTTTGAAGCTGGCAACTCCCGTATTACATCACCGCGCAAAACCCGCGCACAGAACGGGACACACACAACAAGCTCTGCAACACTCTCTGCGGAGGCGGTGGAGAGGAGTGGAGGTTTTGGTAGGTCTAGCGGAAGAAGCGGAAGCGGAAACGATCTGTGAGTACCAAAGAGGGAAATATACATCGAAGCAAGCTCGTCACCCATATACTTATAACTCCCGCCAGGCCTCCTCCTGTTGCCCAAATCCGTCTTTTTTCGATTCGCGCCCCCCCCCCTTTCCTATACCACACACACACAAATACATTCACAAAATAGAGCTTGCTTTCGATAGCTTCTTTTGAATTCAGCCACTCGATCCCTCCACAACACCAAAAATGGCCTCCAACCCTCCCGCGCAGTGCTGCACTGCGCGGGAGGGTTGGAGGCCATTTTTGGTGTTGTGGAGGGATCGAGTGGCTG